>JAHZNE010001221.1:0-67529 GCA_027744055.1 Callyntrura sp. NNG-2020 | reverse complement strand
AACATTATTCAGTCATTGAAACATATTGATAACATAATTTAGACAGTCTTCCAGACATTCAGCATCATACATAAGCTGTAGTTGTTGTGTAGCATATTTGTTATATTCTTCATTTAGAAAGTGGTTCATAATGGTGTATTTGAATAAATTATATGTCTCTATCTTATTGGTAGTTTCCTTAGGTAGTTTTAGCCACAGCAGTACGGCATTATACTGAAAAGAATTTTTGCCCCATACAGAATGCATAGTCATATCAGGTACCAGGTAGCAGTTATTTCTTGTATTCTGTGATTCCCTAAAAGAGAAGTTCAGGTAATTGTGAAAATAACCGTTTTTAGTTAAAAATGTACATTTGTAAGCAAGTATCAATGTTTCAATATTATGTATATTTTCAGCATAGCAATAACCAAGGTCGTTGATCATATCCTCAGAAATACTTTCATATTTTTTCCTGTTTAGAACATATCTTGCCGCACATTTTATTATTTTATTAGTATCTCTTATTATAGTCTTATTTTTTGAACTAAGCCAGACAGTTGCAGCATATTTTATATGTGATAATACTAAAGCATCAACCAATATTTTCCTGTTGCTTTTACTAAGCACTTTTTTAATCCTAAACAGCTTTGAAAGAGACAGATAGCATTTCTTCTTGACAAGGCTAAGATGGTTTTTCCAAGTCATATTTTCATCAAAAATTACCCCCAATATTCTTAGTGACTGCACTCTCTCAATCATAATGTTATCAACAAGAATTTGAACGTTCTTTATATACTTTTGTTGAGACTTCTTCGACACAAACATGTTACTTACTGTGTTACTGATGCAGAAAAAATGGGGAGATGAATGTAGCAGGCTTGTGTACTAAACGTCGTTGACATTTTGAAGTGTTAGGTTTTTCCATCCTTGTTGAATCGTCAGCGAAATTCAGTTTGTTACGATATTATATACCTAATTTATATTATATTATATTATACATTTGATATATAAATAGGAACCTGAGCGCTCGCCCATGCGTACCCATATATACTTGTTGTTGTTGCGGTCGCACAGTGCTTGTTCATTTTGATTGTATAGAGGCGGATGTAAAAATGGCTAATGCTAACATTTATTTATGAAATGGAAAATATTATTTGCAGACAAGTGGCAGAGCAACTTCTGCGGGGGGAAACCGTTTCTCCAGAATCCTTTGACGCTGTAACTGTTTACTTTTCTGATATCGTTGGATTCACTTCAATTTGCGCGAGGTCATCGCCTATCCAAGTAAGTTTTTGTACATTTTAGCTTCATTTGACAACTTGAGTCAACTTGGTTGTTTTCCTTTCGTATCTAGTAACAAAGTGTGTAGTTGGGAGCTTCTTGCTCCTTTGAACTTTTAAAACGATGAAAAATTACTGGTTTCTCGTGGACGTGGACGTCTTCTTTATTCCATGAAATGTTTCTCCGTTTTTTCTCTTTTAATCCTCATTACACGGTATATTTCTTGGTTTCCATGGGTCACAGACATGACGCAAGTAATTTTTTTCTCTCTATATTACATTCAGGTTGTGGATTTTCTCAACAACTTATATGGAACATTTGATGGTATTCTTGATAGCTTTGATGCTTATAAGGTGATTAAAACAAACGAATTGAAAGTTTTACATTTTTTGTTTGCTATACAATATAAACTATACATATTCCACGAACATCATAATATTGCAACACATAATATTTGAACAAAATGAGGGTTTTTGCAAAAATATACGTAAGACTAGCCTTGCTTTTCATATTTCCTGTTGACTTATAAACTTCAAGATATCTATGCTTGTTGCTTTGTATTTATCTATTTGACCCCAGCGCTAATACATATACGTATGTTTTATTTTAAACTGAAAAAAAACTGTTTCGCCCGCAGGTTGAAACCATAGGGGACGCGTATCTCTGTGTGTCTGGTGCTCCACAGAGAAATGGCGATCTTCATGTTTCCGAAATCGCCTGCTTGGCTCTTGCTGTTCTAGATGCGGTTACAAAGTATGAGATCGGTCATTTGCCGGAGGAGCAGCTTAAAATTCGCATAGGAATACATACGGGTAAGTTAGAGTATGGCACGGTAATACAGTTGAAGTCTAATGATTTCATGTAGTATAAACATGACCAACAGCTTTTTCTACAGAAATAACAACAGAATGCAAAACATTCCTTTCTGTATAATTCGTTCCCTGCATCCAGTCCCTACACACAATCCGAATCACTCTCATGTTTCTGACTTTGTATAAACACAAAAGCAAATTTGGTGTTATATTTCGGGTTGTTTCTAATAAAATCTAGAGAACTTTTACTCATTATCTAAATATAACATTTACACAACAACAGAGAGAAGGACACCAACAAGAAGACCAGTTTCAACGTTAGTATTTTCCTGTAGCTTCCCCAACGTTCAATTTTGAACAACAGTTAGTTCTATTTGCGACGATATTAATGCATGTAAATGCTGAAAGTAGTTTATGCGGTCAGTATGTTTGTCTGTCAGTGTATCTGTCCGTGTGTTACACAGGGAAATGTGGGTTACACTATTTTATGAGTCATTGGTAACAAGCGAAATGTCCATAAATCTCCCGCAGAATGACCATATTAAAAGGAGGGTGGGCAATTACAATCGGGCGGAATTACAAGAGCGTACATTATAATAGCTGTAATATCTAAATTAATTTGTTCAGCATTGAGGTTCACCATTTCGGACTTGTTTGCGTCTTGATCCTTGTTAGTATTTCCCCATTCACATCTAATATTATGTGACATCGACTGTCCATTTAAAGAGCCGCATGTCTATTGTTTTACTTGCTACCTATATATTCCTTCAGTGGTTCCAGGGGAAGAAGGATAGAGCAAGAAACGATAAAAGCAGAAAGAAGGGGAAACGAAATCTTAGACATATGGTAAGTTACAGGTTCCTTGTCAACATAATGGCTGCATCTCTGTCTACGACGCCGAACTTCTGTTTCGTTCAGTGTCATTCCGTAAGGTTATATAACAAATGAGCGTAAAAAAGACATGTGCTCCGGGAAACGCAAATGGGCAAAAGAGTTGGTCTTTACACAGTGAGCTTTTTTGTTGCTGAATACACACGGTCAGATATACATGTTAACTTGTTGTGAAGTGCCATAGACTGCGGAGTACAACTTTTTGTGGGGGTCATTTTATTATGTTTCCCTTGAGTCAACCACTTCAACAAGAGACTCATGAAACAGGTATGTTTATTATATTCTCGCTGATTATTACGCCTATCTCGGTATACCCTCTTTCTGTTTATAAGCCACTTTGAAGGTGGTTAAATAAAATATTAACCCCTCTCAGATTATAGCCTCATATTAAAACACGTGTAATTTAGGTAAGTTAGGGGAAACCACCAAAGACCAAAATAATGGATCCTTCGGGGGAAAGGTATTTCCATTTGGAATAAGACATTGTTTTAACTTAACTTTAAAACGTGTTGCAACCTGGAAATGAAGATTTGTATATATAAAAACCAAATGAAGTAGCGAGATATGACGAATCACGAAAAACACGCGTTCAAATGTTTCAATTTTATACTATTAATATTTAACTTTCTACGTATTTTGACAATATTTCAATACAATCGTCAATCGTCATGATTAAAGCTTGTATAGCTAAAGATAGCTTAAAGATGCATATATCTTACTGAGACGACAAATAATAAAGCCACTTCATACGATATCACCTTAAACAGCAAAATGTTAATATGATGGTGAAAGTTGTCAATCTACCCATTATTTGCTTAATTTGTAGTCAAACAAGACTCTATATTGTGCAAACTTGTTTTTTGTCATCGCGGTTGGTCAGGGGGAATTGTCTCCTGCATCCCCCCGGTTTTGTACCCCATGTGAATTGTGAAAGACTAAGAGACTAAACAAACCCTACGAAAACCTTCATTTTCATCAGGCATTTATATGGGTAATAGCTACATATTTATGTATCTATCCATACAAAACCGCTTTTATATTATTCCTGTTGTTGTTACAACTGGACCATCATTCTGTTATTCACTGCGAACGCTTGCATGTAATGAAAGAACAAGTACAAGAATTTAATATAGTTTATTTTGTGCGCACACTAATACACAGAGAAGAGGGAGGGAAATGAGTAGTATCTACATGGTGGCATGCTTTTATTTTATATTAAAAACATCACTTGAAAATTAGCTTCCGTAAAGTTGTGCTCTTCTGAGGACTTACAATGTACGTTGCTGCACAAAGCTTGTGAGTTCGGTTTTCTTCTACGTACAACGTTACTTGCATCACATCTCTGAGAGGTTAAAAAGTAAACTATACCCACCTACAGGGAACCTATTGTACCCATAGTAGTACATATACAATCCGGAGCAAATGATGACAAAGATTTATTTTCTCATTCGCAAAGTAGAATCACAAAACATGGTACCATGAGTCAAGAACGTCGTAGTACTTGTCTTTCTCCGAAACTCTTTACACTGCATCTCACCAGTTGCTTCGTGATTTACGTTGTCCTTGTGCTGCTGTGTGCCCTCTTCTTTGGAACAGCAAAAGAAAATGGCTTTCTTTTATACTTACGCCCGTGCTCATAATAAGGATATGCATAGAGCTTTCTCTGGAGTACGAAAGAAAAAAGAGAAAAATTAAGTCTGTTTGAATGTGTGCTTTCACTAAAGGCCTGAGTCATATACAATTTGGTCAACCGGAAAAGACGAATTATATCTTGTGTCTAGTTTATGTAGTATATTATATTTTGGTATGTTGCTCTTTCATAAAGCAAGCAGATTTTGTCGTCTCCCACCACTTTATCAGTTTGAACTACATTTTCATTAGAGTAGGCATGTACCTCTCTTGTTAAATAAAACCTGCAGGTCTCAGTCAGTTGGATTGAAAGAGTCCTTACTATGTGTATGATGTGGTGGGGGAAGGATACGAGTGGTGTTCAAGAAAATTTGATCAGCATGTCTATCGGGAGATAGGATCTTGAGCTTTCGGATGATATACCACTCATGAGACAAACATGAATGTTGTGAGAGCCGGGGCCATATCAAAGATGCTAGTTTTTAAAAAGCTTTTTCGGTCAATATTTTAAGAGGCCGGGAGCCATGTACAAAGCAACATGAGAAATGTATTATTGTCGCAGTACCATTAATGAGTTATTAGATATTGAATTCTACTAAAAATGTAGGCTCAGTAGTAATAGTCTTATGAGGTCTAGTGTGCATTTAAAACTTTTCTAATTTACGGTAAAAGCACTAACCCAATCTGCACGACGCTGCGGAAAACCTATACAAATATCTTACATCTACCATAATTAAACATTACTAATACGCGCCTTTTAAGCTTTTTCTTTGATCGTCTGAAGATGACCCAACTTTCGTGTAGTTTACGCTTTCCAATTTATCATTTTAATCACATCTGATTTACTAATGCTTAGCTTTCTGTGACACCGTCAAATTATTGTATACATGATAAGGTAGCTTGTAGTTTGCGATATACTGAAATTCGTTGTCAGCTTCAACAAAAAGTAGTTGGTATTTATGCAAAAGTATTTTTAATTAGCGAAATGTTCCACCAGTATAATTTACTCTGGAGTACGACAATGATTCAGTGTAATTGTCTATTTATGATACATCATCCGAAAGCCAACAAAATTTCCTCTAGATTGACATGCCAATCGGAAAATTATGTGATCGTGCAGCTGATATATTGAACAGCGAAAAATAATCAAATTCACCTGAACTTCCCTCGTATACCTACAATCATTCCATTGTTTCATAGATCAGGCAAAATACACGTGTAAAACGCATGGAACGCCAACTATATCTAGATGAACATTATTAGGACTGACATTGTCGGTCTTCTGGATTTGTTTCCGTAACCCAGTCAGCCATCGGACGTCAAACCAATTCTTAAATTCATTGATTCTCTTGTTACCCAACGATACATTAAGCCAATGTCTAGGATAAGTCCTTATATGATCCAAATTCTACCTCCTCAAACGGTAAATAAAAGGGGAAGCATTTGGTTCTATTATTGCATGTGGCACACCATTGATGATCTCGTCTCGTGTAATAGAATTCCACATTTGTTTTTTGTTACAAGTTACCATTATTAAGGAGTAACCTGCAGTTAACAAAATGTTAACCCATGACATCTTCCTGCCTGAACAGTGAACTTAATTTTTTTTACCAAACGTCAGCTTAGGTAAGTCAGTCAAATGAGTTCACCGTTGACCCAAATCCCTGGGGGAAACATTCACTTATGACATATCATCGAACTTGTCTCTCTCAAGGCAAAACAAAGAACTTCGTTAAAAATAGCTCGTCCGTCTTATTTGTACAACTTACGAAAGGTTTTATCAAGACTCTTGATTATTATGCCTTAACAACAACAGAAAGTCAGCGCAGCTTATCATCATCTTTGACAGTTATTAAGCGTACACAACCTAACCGTGTATTCTGCAACAACCTCAGCAAACTCAATTTGGCCATTTTCATTTTGACTCGCGAAACCGTTAAAATGCCCAACATTCGTCGCATCCATCATTTTTTTTTCAAATAAAATTCACTCCCTTCTCTGTTCAACGATAATAATACCAGACTGGGTGAAACCATTACAATACACTTCAATCATCATCATAAGCAAACATATAAATATACACGGTGCTGGCATAGAAAGCAGGAAGGGTGTGGTTGTGGTTACACACTTCCCTTTGTTGACAATTGAGCATACAGGAAATTTTTTAGTTACACTGCTTTGGATTCCATTCCGTCTGCAGTCCTAAGCAGATCCGCTTTTTCGCAATTTTACAAAAATTACAGTGTTCCCGGTTTTAAAGAAAATTAGTTTTTACATTAACATTATAATATGACTGACTACTATTCAAACCCTATTTTTCTCTTTTTGAACACAAACCTGTGTATAGGGCCCATCTGTGCTGGAGTTGTAGGACACAGAATGCCCCACTACTGTCTTTTTGGGGATACCGTAAACACCGCGTCAAGGATGGAGTCCTCCGGTCTTCGTAAGCATCCTTTTAATATTTCTTATGCTCATCGTTACATTTCTGCCTAAATTTTTCCTATGATATGTGCTATTACTGCCCCGCATCGTAAAAAAAAGTTCCGCCTTTAATTTTGTTATGTACTTGGTAGCAAACGCCTTTGTTGTTGTGTTTCCCTTTTCCAGCCAGTAATACAATTCTTATAGCTGGGAGAAACCATTGTGCAACTTCCTTTTTTCATCATCCTCCTACACTCATGAAGTTAAACATACATACTTTTGCATTTCTCATTTTGCTGTATCAAAACAGCCGGAATAGAAAGTGTATAAATAGAATACGCATGGAGTCCTCCCTGCTGGAGTATTATGTGTAAAATATTTATATACATGGTATGAGGGCGCCATTTATGGGGCACCTGCGGACACTGACTCGACATTAGAGGGCAGTTTTCAAGACGACGGTTGTATTTCAGTACATCTTCTGTCCACGTTAGGATTCTAATGTTTGCTACTGGAGTAAACACAAAATTCTATAGTGAAAGATAAAAGGTAATATGTAGTAATAAAGAAATGGAAGATCATCCAATGTCACGATGTCGGGCTTACATGATGTTATTACAATTTTCTGACAATGTCAAGTGTTAGTAAAATTTTAGTGTCACCTATTTAGCATAAATATTAAGCGTGTAGTTTAGAAGCCGAGTAACTATTTCTGAAATCGGAGAGCAAATTTCTTATCATCATCCGAATATTTTTTGAAATTGGTTACTTTAAGAAGATCACGAAAGAATTTCATGTTTCTTCAAGAGTGTTTTCCGCTTTTAGAAATTTCATACTGATTTATGATGATACAAAGTCGACAGTACGTAAAACATTGCTAATATTATCTTGAATCTTAACGGTGTGGACGGTGTAGTGTATTCAATTTCTGACGGTCGTAAATCACATTTTTTGTGAAAGTTGAAAAATCGGAAACAATTACTTTTCTATATTTTTGTGTGGCATTTATGTTTAGTTTTCAGCGTAAATATGCAAAAACCAGCGTGTTTTATAATTTATATTTGATCATGCCATAGCAATAATATTCGTTAACGATCCGTTAAAAGTGCTCTAGTAATTTTGAACATAATCCGAAGATGACCGGAACTTTGCTCTCCTGTTTCAGAAATATTCACTCATCTACTACCTCGGTTTTCATATCGGAAATGGTTATTGTAACGGATAGTATCAATTTAAACATTGTAACAGCATGTTCCATTAAGCTCGGCACAAGGATAGCAAATGGGACAATTTGAAGTATAGTGTAGATTTGGTTTATCCGGATTCCTTTTCTGTCTAAATAGTTTGGTTAAGGAAAGTCAGTATCTCATGTGGACAAAAAATCGCTCGTTCTGCACGAAATGTTTTTATTCTTTATTTCCCCTAGTTCTGTTATGAAGCCTCAGTAATTTACTTAACACCACAGAAAGTAATGCACACATTCATCTCTAGGAAAGCGCAGTATCTGACAGATTTAAGATCAGTACGACTACGAAAACACTGAAAACGCTGTACATAAAGCTGGTAGTAAGGAAAGCAGTAATGTAATGTAGTAAAAGTACGTAGTACGTGGAAGCTGTGCGTGTACCCGATGCATGTAACATATAAAGTTTGAAAAAGGAATACAGTTGCTCGCAGACGTAACTTGATTTTCCGTCTCATTTTTGTGGTTGTCATTACTCGCCTTTACATACTCTAACTTTCACTCCGCCTCATACTACTGATAACGCGTGGTTCTACCTTTTGTTTTCACCTTTTCTTTCTTACCCCAAGTTTTCTTTTACTCTTCGTGCATTATTCATGAAGATGAGGTATATCCTGGCGTGCAGCTTCAGCACGGCTACAGAAATGTGTACGAGTTATCTAACGCGTACAATGTGAAATAAGTGTCTGCTAGAGAAAACACAATTGAACAAAAAAGAGATCAGATATCTCTGTGTTGGTTTTCTCTGCATTTATACCGTTGCTTGCCGTTTCCATTCCATCATTATCCTCATACTACCACACATTTGTACTCAGGAAAACCTTCGTTTTTCTTCGTTAGCAACCAATCACGTGTAATCAGAACAAATATTTACAGATAAATTCTTTACATAAAGTAGTATTGCCTAGCTTATAGTGTGCAGTTAATTGTAGTGGTTCCGTGTCCCCAACATGCTTTCTATCAGTCCTGCTCTTTCTACTAACAAGTAATGAGAAAATGGTAAGTAGCTGGTCATGCAATCTTACTATTTGCCCAAAAAAATTTTCTTACCATGCAAATGCAAACTTAAGCTCCATTTATCAAAATTCTGAATGGATTATTTATAGAGACGCTACGCTCAAGGTGCAACATGTTAACAATGTTTTTGTACCTAAGCATAACGTGTAGACGTATAAAGTAGTAATAATAATGTTTTACCAAGCAGCCAACATGTAGGGAAGTTTCTATTATAATTGGCCGAAGTTCTATGTTGACAAAGTTTTCATAAAAAACAATCGCTAATAATAGGTACGACGGAAGCTCAACTTCGATTTGATTTTTTTTAAATGTTTCCTACTTTACTTTTCCACTAATTTATTCTCAAATCAAGTATCAGTTAAAATAATATTTACCTATTTCGTTGGGCTAATATAAACACTTTTATGCCGGGTACACAAATTACAAGAATGTTAGTTGACAGCATTCAATTTTGGATTTATAAGCATCTCGCACTCTTACGTGCAACAGATTTACATTATAAATCGATCATCTGTTGCCGTTTACTTGTAAGGATGTGGTTGTAAAAAGCAAATTGCAACTTGTCGTAAAGTTTGCAAATGTAAAGCACTACATTACTACGCAGAAAGGATACGTAAAATGAAGGCTTACATAATATACAATTATACCAAACAACCACACGCAACAGTAGAGGTCACTCATTGTCACTATACATAAACCAAGTCAAAGGCATGGAAAACAGGTGAATCGATGAGAAGTAATGCTTTCTCCATGTTCCGACGGTTTCATTTGTGTAAAATAAAAATAATATTCGCTAAAAAACGGTACAACCTACGAAATATTGATGTAGACCTAACGGTTTCCTCCTCCAGTAATATCATCCATAATGCATTCAAAACGTATAACAGAAACGGTTGGTAGTCGTACCCTACAGCTTTTCGAATCTCCTGTAACGATACCACAAACCAATTACAAAGCAAAGTTTTTGAAAATTGCCTTTATTTCCTGTAACTTTACTTTATATCAAAGTGACTCCGGGAACGGGAATACATACACGCTATACATATGACAACTTCGTTGTTTTGTAAACTGGAATAAAAATGGTACAGACATGAAAATCCTGCCTTGTTACGTGTATTCCTGTTTTGGTGTAGCATTCCTCTGTTTCTAATTGCCACACTGGAAAAAACTGTTGTGATGACCTGCAAGGCTTTTTCAATGATTGTGACTTTGTGAATCTTTGCTGTGTTTGAAGCTGGCAAGTGAATTGTGAACAATCTTAAATTGATATAGGGCCGAAAATATGGATATACTACAGTTCACATTTTAAGTTTAAAGCATGAAAAGTAAAGTTGAAAAGTAAAGTTTCTTTTGGAGTCACTTGAGTGAGGAGACGCCTGTGTCTACCTCCCTATACCAACTTCCTTTCGCTATTGTCCAATATATTCAAGATGATCTCTATTTGCAGTGCGTTTGAAATTAGGATACTCTCAAAATCAAACTTTTTAGGTAAGACAAATTGTTACACCAGTTTCACGCCTCGAGCGATTATATATACTTCTGGAATATAAGTAAGGCTCTCCGACGATGTTTAAGCTTTATTTCAAAAATCAGTCAAGAATTTTGATGTTGTTCGTTTCATGACAAAATCTGCTTGAGTGTATGATTTTTTTCTGTATTTACATTAAACACTATACATACATAATCGATATGTACATAATGCATTTCTTTGGAATTATTAAGAAACATAGACTTCTAAGTCTTGAACGTTGGCTACACTACAAAAAATTTATAACATTTTGACGCATCACGAAAACGACCGTGAATTCATGAAAATACATATTTGTTCCTGAATTGTAACTACTAATGTGTGAACTTTTCTTACGAGAAGGGTTCAAGGGCGAATCACGTCCGTTGAAGTGAAACAAAAGTGTACCTTAAAATTCGTTGTGTAGGTGTAGTATACAATTACAATGTGGGAAAACACTTGCTTAGTCCCGTATGGTCGCATGCATGGTATATTTGACAATGCGCCTGCAGAAAAGTAAAACAAATACTGGTACTGAAAATACATCATCGAAACGATACTTCTGTTTTTGCCTTTATATTTCATTCACTCCATTATTCCACCTTTCACCCAACTCATTACTATTCCATTCACACATTGATGCCTGAGCTGAATTTGCTTTACACACAACCGATTCAATTAGTCATGCCGACCTGTTCGAAATGGTCAATGCGTTTCTGTAGCAGGTTTTACTGTTATATTTACTACAGTGAACAACAACAATTTATACTTAATAATGAATCATTGGGTTACATCGTCACTATTTTTGTCACTATTTTTCCTTCGTCTGGCGAATGCACGAGTAGGATGTTTTGGCTGCTAAATCTTCAGTATAATAGTTATAAATTCTCAATACTGTTCTGTTTTACACCTGCAAATATAAGTAGGGATGCTAATGGGATCAAATTGTTGTCGTCCTAAGTAGTATTTTACACATTCAATCATATAATCTAACGTATATTTCATTTGATTCTGACGGGACTCGTACTTGAACCCTCCTCGTGAGTGAAAGGATGAAAATTCCAATTGAAAGCGCTTTCCACTTCTTAGCTTTTCTTCTACTACGATAATTTCGCAAACCATAAGAGGAATATTTATAAGTATAAAATGTATTGCACCATTCACTACACCTAAACTTTGTCACACTTCGATGCCATTTTTTTAAATTCAATATATACTCGTTTGCTCGAATAGTTTTCAAGACAAACCAAAACTTCTCATGTTGTTCTAAGACCGTACTTGATCCATGATCAGATTACATATATTGTACTTTGTACTCCAGTTTCTTCCTTTTCGCAATAAAATATTAAACTTGAAAGTGGTTTTGATTTTGTTGGTTTTGGTTTTGAGTTCTAAAACTACTATAAAAATATTTTAAATAAACAGACACACGTTTAGATTTACGCTGATACAGATGCAATGGTATATTCGTTAAAGTTATATTTGTCTGATATATGTGCATTCATAGAGTTGACATGTTCAGCTGACATAGGTGAACATACCAATATGCGACAGTTATTACATGCACTGACTTGTCCTTGTTTCAAACTAGAAGAGACTCCAGCATATATTGACAATTACCATTTTTTCATTGAAAAACTACTTTCTAATTTAAGTTGTATCCCTTACACAAAAAAATTGCTTTAGTACAAACATTTTCTGCCAGCAGGTGGTTTTTAGAAGGAAGTCAGCAAGAAGTTATGTTAGTATATTAAAGCCCCTGTCAATACAAATCGATTTTCGAGGGTCTCATCCTGCCTCAGTCGACGCGACGTTAGTGTGTTTAAACTGTGAGCCTAACAACATTTTACATTTTGTGACCTCTGGAGGTCACACGAGTCAACTCATCCTTGTGGAAAAGTGCTAATGGAAATACGTGCGTACTACATTTCAATTCATTTAGACGTTTAAATTTTGAACACTTCCGTTTAACGCCTAAGGGTTAACGTCGTGCGCCGATCTTGTCACTTGTCGGGCTATGAACCAAAACCAACGATTGGACCTAACAAGATTTTTAGTCGTTTTCGTTTAAAGATTATGGCGCAAACGAACTGACGTGACTAGGACAAACGTACCCAAAACAATACGATAGACTAGAGTGTATCTTAATTAACAGGTGAAAGGAATGGTGAAACATACTGCTAATTTAATGTCTCGGACTAATTGGAGTCTGTCCTTTTGGGCCATTTTTTTGTTTTTGATTTAAAACGTTTGAATTATGTTGAAATTAATGAGTTCGGAAATGAGCGTAACATCAATCAGGTTTTGGGGAAAAGTGCTACGTTGAATGTGCAACAGCTATAGTACACCAAACACCATTCGCACTGTAGCTACAAACACGATATAGAAATCGATAAGCAACACCGTGAACGATATGTGCAGTTTAACTTGTACAGAAAGCATAATTATTATGCCAGGTCAGCGCTCTTGCTATAGTAGCCTGAACTCTGACTGCTATTCGGTCCTTTTCCCCATTTTTACCAAGTGCTTAAACGCATAGGCGTTTAAAAGTACAAACATATATAAATAGCGATTCAAATAAATGTTATAAATTAGCCAACATTTAAGACAGAATGTAGCAGCAACTACCCGACAAGTTAAAAGCTCTCACCTTTAACTGACGTGGCCTTTGCTCTTCTCGCCAACTCAATGCGTAATACGCGTAATATGATTTATATTATAATACATCACAGACACAAGTGGGAACATTTTCTGTAAAGTATGATTCACAACACCAATGTATTTAAATATTCCACGTTCTTTTAACATTTACAACTTTTTTGAACAAAAATTGTATCACAATACATTTTCTTTTATTGGTAGTTTTAACGACTTCAAATTTGTAAAAGTAACTTTAATAAGGAAAAAAATTCATTGACTGCTGTAGCCGTCCCTTCTCCGCTATTTTATCGCGCAAAGAAAAGTCTCATTTTTAAATCCGTACATGTTCAATCAATACGCTCTTTATTATCGTGACAGCTTGACACAAGTATTCAATTCAATAGAATCGTCTTATTCGGGAGAAAGCACATATATTGAATTGGTTCCATAATCCATTGTTAATTTTTAACAATCTCAAATAATTTATTCATTCTGTATCGACAAATTTAAGGTTCTACGATACAATTTCCTTCACACTTTTCAATTTATAACTCGTAGTATCCCTTTAGGCTTACATGAGTGGTCGTTAGTAAGTTAGGTACCTGAACAAAACGTAAAAATAGCAAAGTGGTCCTATCTCGCACAGTCAGTGGGTGAGCTCAAGTGAATCGAGGAATACAAACGAAATCGATCATTTCATACTCGAAAGAGCAATAGGATCACCGAATCTACAGCAAGCAAAGATGGGAAAGCTTCATCCTATAGTTGCCGTTGCCAGGTCGACCATATAGAAATTTTGAGGAGACTAATAGAATTTTCTGCAAAAAAGACCGTCACTTTTTAACGAGCCGTTTTTTCTATTTCGTTGGTTGACTCAACTTTGAAAAGACAAGACCTACAATACAACACATCCTTCTAGTTAGAAACTCGATTCGACTTGAGGTACTTAAAATACATCTTTCTGTCAATTATATTATGAGTGCAACTGAATATAGTAGGTGGATGGGTGAAAGATGATGTCGAACAATGGCGGAGTCGGATTAAATGACATACTCGAGGAATGATTATTTATAGTATATTCCTACTCGTTGAGTTTGCCAGATAATGTACAACTTGTCAAAAAATGTCTTACAAAATGTCAATGTGTTTGAATTTAATTAAATTCAATTAAAAATACAATGATACAGCAAGTTTTATTGAGACCGAAGCATGACAAATGATTCGTGGAATGTAAAGAGGTTTTTATCAAAACGCTGTAAACCCGAATGAGATATTGATACCACCAAAAGTTTTGCTATTCGGATTCATTTCTTGAATAATTGGCATACAGTTTTTTGTGTATATGTAACCGTCTACTCTTAAAAAATTCTGAAGAGTTTTCAAAGCGTAAAAGTTCAACTTGTGTTGTAAAAATAGGGCTAAATATAAAAGTGTTCCCAGCATTAACCAAGCAGGAAAGCTGAACGGTCATAGGCATAATGTAATACATTATGCTTCAGATCTAATTTGTTCATAAATCATGTTGATCTGCCAACATAAAATCTAACTGATGTATCGGGACACAAAAAATTCCCCCTCAAAGGAAGCACTTTTTTTAAGATGTCGTCCTGTGGGAAACTAGTACTTTGGAGGCTGAGTTTTTCTATGATCGGTCATGTATGAATATTTTATCATTTCGTCCAACGAAAGCGCCATAATGAACCATTGATAATTTAGCAGTAATTTAGAAAATTTGCTTCACATATTACGAATCCTTTATTATTATTAAAGATGATTTCCACGAAGATATGTATTACCCCTGTAAGTTGATCCCTATGAATGCTGGCGTAATGCCTAATGAGGGGTATAAAGATTACATCTACATAAAAGGTATGCTACAAAGAGAATTATTATTATGATTTATTTGTCGTCATGTTAACTTATAAACAGAAATTTTCACTTACATCCCTTCCAATTTTACGACCATGTACACTGTTTGTTAAAAAATTGTTCAAGAACCAAAATCAGAAGGAATCAATGAAACCTAAAATTTGATACGTATAGAACTGTCGAGGCACAACATCACGATAAATTGCATCTTTTTAGAAATTTCTATGTCGCTCTTTTTAACTTGTAATATGTATAAGCATTCCAACTGATCGTGCTCCTTTTGTGTTGGGTTGCTCTAACTGTATAGCCCATTGCTTTCTCAAGTTATATATTAACACAGTATAAGTTGTAATGTTGACTGTACATGTAGTAGCATTTTTCTTTCCGAGTGACAATTACATATAATTGCATCGTGTCATCGTGTGTCGAGTTGGGATGGGGTGCCAACCTGCTACTTTCAATTACACTTTTTTTTACAATAAAATAAAAGTGGTCAACCTTAAACCTTATAGTTATAATGTAAGACCGCCCAAATTCACAGTTAAATTAGTTCCAATTTAATACCACAAAGGGGCGCTGCAGTTATGTCATCTTCGTATATCTTAAACTAAAACCGTTATCATTACGAGAGATGGAAAAGGTATGAGGGTGGTGAAATACGATAAAGGCAGAAATTCAACTGTATGTATTGCCAATGCTTCAGTGAAAGTTAAATGAAGAACGCAATGGAGAACGCTAAGGTAAGAGCAAAAAGACGGAGGGTTTACAATGAAATACCTTGAAATATGTTCATTTATTAAATTAAAATTTTCCTGGAAATTTTGCAATTAGTGCATAAATAATTGCATATATGCTTGATTCAGCGTGCATAAAAGTTTACCCTATTATATACAATACACATTTCTCTCATCTTCAACAGGCATTTACACATTTCCCTCCTTTGGCTTTTCAAACAGAGAAAATGGTACAACTATCACCACCTGAAATGTAATAGATTTGGCTTGGGTTCCCTGGAAAGAGAATTGAACATGAAACGAGTATATTATTCTCGTTCCTAGACTACTTATATTTAATTTACAGTGAGACCATTGCTGAAAATCATTTTAAAACTGGACGGTGGATGCGTCTTAGAATGTATTGCTTGTTTCCGCTTCTCCTGCTTTTCAATTGCTATTAAAGCTTGTGTGTCGCATGTGTCTGTGATGGTTTTACTTCTTTAAAGCTTTTCTCGAGGCCACTGTGATTTTATGTTAGAATCGCTAATGCTAACAACCCAGTGATTTTATTAATATTGCAGCTCTTCGAATTCATATAACGGAGAAAACGGCAGAGGGACTGGAAGTTACTGGTGGTTTTCATCTGGTTCCAAGAGGCGAGGTAAGTATACCAAGACGAATAATAAGTTAGTGCTTTGTAAGACTTTACCAAAGAGGTAGCACTTACCTTAAACATTAGGAGATACCATATACCATTGATATAAGATGTAGCTGGGTTCCTCACATTTCGATTTCCAAAAATCGCCTTCTAATAGTTGACGTCATTAAATTACGCGTCGTTTTTTCGAACCAACTTTGCCGAAACTTAGCTTGTATAATTGCAGACGGCCACAATAGGTATACTCATGTACAGCCTTTCAGTTTCGCATACGTCGTTAAAAATTAAAGTGAACCTCGGTAAGACCAGTGTGAGGTTTGGCACCATTGCACCCACCTTCCGTGGGTAATGATTCTGAAAATCGAATTTTATAATTCATTTTCCTTCCCGATGTTACTCTCAAGAACAGATAACTCTTGGCGCAGACGGACGGTTGGACGGATATGCCTACTAACTTGCACGGCAGTGCCAATAGGTAGCAGCTTCGGGGAAAGTGCTACCTAATAAGTGCCTACTCTAAATACTAACAATTTGCCGCGTTTACTCTCGCCCGAGACAATATGTATATATATATAGAGAGAGATACATTTATATGGAAGGGAAAAGCAAAATCTAATACGGTCCTTTTGAAGCGTCTGCTCTAAATTACATTGTTAGTGCTACACGCAGAAGAAAATTGATGACAATGTGCTTTCACAATCACAACCACCACCATTCCACCAAGTTCCGTTATACACCCGAGCATCGTGCGATGCCCCATCATCGTCTCGACGATCTTATTATTTGTTAGTGTTAGTTAGTTGACTAAAGATCATTTTTCTCCAGGCAAGTATGACAAGAGTCGTAGAGAGCAAAACCACAATACTTATTTTTAGGCACATACAAAACAATATGATGATGATAAGTGCATGTGAACGTCATACAATAGGAAAATGTGTCAGTCATTTCACGTCTTTCACTCAAATCTTGCGATATAAACTATTATTATTATCGCTCTTGCAGTTCCCAGTTTTGCTACATTTCCCCAAAGAAAGCAAAGTAGGCAGGGTGAGACTTTCCGCTTTTCCTTTGATATTTTAAGTGTCTGTGCTATGCTCACTCGATGCTGTGCCATGCTAACGATGTATTCATCTTCGTGCTTGCGGTTATATAGGGAGTGTTGTAACCCACGTTGGCCACAATGTTGTACTTTGCATTCCTGTGCAGGTTCTAGGACAAGATCACAACGTGGAAAATGTAGATAGACATTAATGTCTAGATGAAAAAACTAATATTAGAATTATTAGAATGAGAAACAGTGGAAAGGGACGCCATTCAGTTGGTCAANGACGCCATTCAGTTGGTCAAGTATTGCAAATTGCCATGGGGTAAACCATTTATTACTAAGCAAGCACGTGTTATCGTTCATAGCTTTCATTCTGACGTAATCTACATATTCATTCACTGTTTAGATGTTCTCTTGTTATATGCTCTAGATTCACAGCTCGCATTAATAAATGTATTTATTATCTGGTTAGTGTTATGCCATCTATTGTATAAGGTCACATTCGCCAGCAAATACCACACGATTATCGTGACGACGGTATTAATTAATGAAAAATTTTCAAATTGAATGCCATTCTCACAGTAAAATTTAGCTGATAAAGTATACATATTGTGGAATACTGACATTTTTTACATTATTACCTTTTGGCCATTCTGGTCATTTTGGTCGTTTGCATTTTCCGGTGATTTTGTCCTTACACGATCTATACATATAGGTACTTTATGATAAAAATTTATTTAGTGACAAAGTCACTTAAACACCATTACTTTCTCCGGCACAGTGTTTGTCTGTGCTTCCGCGCGTGAATCTTGATATATGAATTTTGAAATTGTGAGCCTACCATTATGAAACCTCTGGTCAAACCAGAAGTGCTTGAAAGTGTGAAAGATGTCCTTTATTGACAAGATGGAATGCAGCACAAACTTGTTAGGTGAAAGCATAGATTAGTATACATTAAATCGTTAAACATATTATACGCATTTCGACTTTGGTGCAAATCCATTGCCTTTTTGAGCATCACAAAATGTTAAAGGTCAAATTTGAAAAATTAAACTCTTAAAAGAGTAAGCATTTTGAACTGCTGTTTTCCCGATGTCATTGGTATTGGTGGAAACTTTCTTGTTAATCATTTATTTAGGGTAAAGTGTGAACTTTCTGTTTTTCATAACTTTCGTCGTTTTTTCGTCACCTGCATACCTACTTGTTATACAGGGTTTATTTAGATAGGTGGTCTTAGACGTAGCATGAGCTAGTTTCTACGTACTTTCGTTGCTAAAAGTGAATTCAAAGGAGAAAGCAAAATGTCTATGCATGAGGAATATTTATTACCAACAAGTAGTTTTACACCAGCGTTGCGTATGGTTACAGATAAGAAAACCTCCCTATAAATAAATTGAACCGGGTTACATGGTTACATAATACTATCTTAATGTGACTTATTTTGCTTCTGCCACGACTGGCAGCTTAGCAAGGACCCCCTGCTGTTGCTGCTCTGATATTATCTGACGTGTGCGCTGCTGTGAGTAATGAAGACAACAAGACGCTTTCATTCAGAAACGGAGCTGGTTGTAATGCTATCTTATTTATATTCACGCGTGCTTTCTCCTTCTCTCCAGTTCGACCATTTCCCGTAGTAAAAGGTAGGAAGGAAAGGGAATTTCTATGCAGGTGTTGTTGATGTAGGAAAGATCCGTTTAAAGAAGAATATGAACACCTACACTTGCTCCTTATTTAAATTACACTGGATAATATAATATTCATATAATTCAGGCTTTCGATCGAACTGAAATAAAAAGGGTATTTTCACCTAGAGCTTATTTGCACACCTGTAGATTTAAATTGAAATGGCTTTTATTCGGGTGGCTACATTAAGCCGTAGCAATTTTTCAAACACTGGGCTCACAAATAATAAAAAATCAACTTTCAGTAAACTCGTGGCGAATAACAAAAATGTAGCAAATTATAAGTACCTATATACATTACAGTATTGTGGATGTTGAACTGAGAGAAGCATACTAACTTGATATACTTTATGTGAGTTAACTAACTTGTCGAAGCATTTGAAATTTGTTTGTACGCATACTTTGGCGAATAAAATTTCACAAATTTAGATCGACAGGTTCCTTGCGACAGGACAGCTAATTTTTTGAAGCACAATTAGCGTAATGAAAGTGTTAATTTCTTAATAGTTAACGGGTAACATTTTCTCTCTCTTTACATCTCTCTTGAGCTTGGAACAAATTGAGTGACAAAGTGAAGTCAGTGTGCTCGTCGTTACAGTTCCTAGTTACGACATTGTCTACATGGGTTATTTATAGGTTATTTTGCTTAAATTTGATAGCAGTTTTAAACCATAAATCGTAATTATTGTTTTTTTAATTAGCATTCTTACCGTGGTCAGAGTACCATGCTACTACACTCATTCACAATTGTCAGTGTGTAAAATTTTGGTATATGCATTTTCGGCAAATACGTTGGCACCACATCCATTTCCCCAACCACATCCGTTTCCTTTGGCTCAAAATGTAGCACTCATGGCCAGATAGGTTCGCAAAAAAACTACCTACAAAAAGCAGATACACACTTGCAAGGTTGGCTTATACATACCATTGTAGTACCTCTACCTAACAGTTACTAGGCAGTTATCACACGCACCTATTCTGGGTACCGTTCCTTTGTAATTTTACATTTCAAATTTCCTTATGAAAAGTTAATTCAACGCATACACAGAGTCCGTGTCTTGTTCGAAGCACTTGTCACGCTTTTCGCTCAAATTAGACATTAAAGGGACATAAATAAATCTCAAATTTTCTGACAAATCAATGCTCTGCTGAAGAAATTTGATCAGGCATTCCCGTCCTAAATAAAAGATAGAAGGCACGAGAGGAAGAGTCAGATTGAAATCAATGCGACGAGACTTACCTTCCCTTTCACACACACGTTTCGCTCTTTCACCGTTTGAATCTAAATGCAGCAATAGCAGAGCAGTGAAAAGTAGATCGACCAGAAAGATTCATGCAACATCCCGTTTGTAACGGTACATGCCTATGTCTACCTACCGCGTAAGCATCTTTATTCCCCTAAGTGTACAAGGAATGAATGCTTCTGTATGAGGTGGTGGGTGAGCACAAAGAATCTGAGAAATGCTGACATTCCGAGACTAGTAACGCATACGGTTAGTTTTCTTCACTCCAACTAGTGCACCGTTGCAATAAGGGTGACTCTCTTGACTGGTGATAAAAATGACATACAAGTAGTCGTATAAAAAACTAAGAGGGAATGATGTAGTGATGTTTGTGGAAAAATCCTCTCCCCCTAGTCCATCTAATATATCTAATATTATTATATGTATGTATGTAAGATGAAAGCCTTTTTCACTGATTTCCTTTTCTAGGTATTACTCAAGGGCAAAGGTGTGACAAATACTTTCTGGCTGATGGGTTGTAATGATGAATCCAAGTGGAAACGTGAGAGAAAGTTACAAGCCACCACCTCGAAGGAATCCATTGATACAAAGTGTAGCACGACATTGAATCACCATTATTCCCATTCTCCGTCCAACAATATCATGACAATTTGTGTCACACCTGCCGAATAATATGATTGCCTGCCGAAGTGTGCAGATATGTGAATGGTTATTATTACTGTACACTGCAAAAATTACATTTCATATTGTGTAATGTATAAACATAAGAGAGGGGCGACCAGGGAGGAGGGAGGACTGGATGACGTGGCGTTCAGATGAAACGTTATCATTTCCATCAAAAGTTGGTCTCATCTTATATGTGTCTGTGTCCTATCATCGCCGCACCGCGCAGCAGACAAAGAAACCCAAATTTGAAGCAGAAATGCGACATTGAGATGTACTCGAATAATGTATGTTCCGTCAACAGGGTACATGTAAAAGTGTAATAATAATGTCAGTAGTTGCTGTTGTCATTGCATTCGCATCACCATCACTACTGCTGTTTATCTCTTCTCGTACGTGTATTCTGCGTACGACTCTACGGTAGAATAGAAGCAAAGATGTATGTTTTATTGTAGTTGTTCGTGAATTTATTTTATGCCACATATAACTACTTTGCTTGTAGCGCCTAAGGACATAAAAAAGTAAAATGTCACAATACAGTATTGTGTAGAAGCAGCTACGTAGGTAACTCGTGCGCAACTAAAACTAGAAACTTCCGTTACACAATTTTATAAGCGCCACAGTGGCGGCGGAAGCTAAGCTTAATCCCGTGACATTAAGTGTGGTAACCAAAATTACCATTAATTCGAACCAGTTTTTCTTTCTGGCGAGATGTGTCACACGTGGTATGGTGTCTGTATATTTGTGGGTGTGGGTGCATGTATAATGTGTGTAACCTTAATTCCTGCGTCATGATTTCCAAATCCTCGGAAATGTTGATGACCCTGAATGAGAATTTTGTTCGGGGCACTTCTTACTGTTGTAATAAGTGGCCAAGCTCGATGCAATGGTTTGGACTGTTGTTCTTGTACATATTTCCCCTTTATACATATGTGGAGCTGCTGTTTTAAATGGGACTCCAAAGGAGCACTTACAAATTACCGTATATATCAACTGGGATAAGAAGTGTTACTATTGTAAATAAATAACATGCTACGACGAGGGATTGAGAAACATGGATAGGTCAAAAAAGTAATGCAGAGAACTTATTTTCCAGACTGTTGCTACAAAACTTACAAAATCTTGTAAAATCCGAGTTTGTGCAATTGTCCCGTGAAACATTGTTCAGTGGTCGCTGTAATCCAAATTTTGCAAGCGTCGTAAGAAAGAAGTGACCAAAAATGCAGCATCTCTCAGATAAAACAGAAAAAAACTTTTATGAACTGAGCTTTGCTTCTCATTCATCGACGTATGTACTAGTGTATATAAAACTAAAACAATAGTGTTTGCAGTAGGCTATTTAGGCATTAGGAAATCAAAAGAAAGTGGAGGTAGACGTGGCTGTCTGTTAGCTTTAGCAATTTACATGAGGCTATGGTTAATATGTGTCGTTTCTCACCAGAGTAAGCATGTATAAGAAAAATTAGCACAGTACATCAGGTTTTCCTTAAAAAGTAAAAATTGTAGTTGGTACGTATTGCTTGTTTGTCTTGATCTATGATTTCCAGATGTTTAGGAAGTAACCACTGCATTTGTGTTGATAAACTTTTTTATTTTCAATAAAATAATATCACGTATACCTAAAGACGCGGAAATCCATAAGGCGTCAAACTAAATTTAAACGTTTGAGAACTTCCCTTTGAATGTATATTATTTTTCGTGAAGGAGCATCTCTATCAATGTAAAAAGTATATATTAGGCAAGCAAATGTAGAGGAAAGTTTGAAATGAAAAGTATTTACATGTAGTGTTTATCGCATGGAAGGAGCTGTTCCAACAAGTAAGTATCTGTGGTGTAAACATTGACCTGACTCGACAGTATTTTAATAATATAAATACAAATACGCAATGGTAAGTGTAATCTGAGAGTCAGATTGTCTGACTACGTATATATTGAAACCCAATGTCAAAGTACTTCGGGAATTGCTTCCTTTCTAATTTGGGTATAAGCATGTCATTTTATAATGGCATGGGAATAGCCTGGTTATGTGGATGTAATGTAGGGTCGGATTCCAAAGCACAAAGTGTCATCCGATTGCGGAATCCAAAAGTAGGATTATTGCAAGTTACCCTTTTCCTATAGACCCGTGGGATCCACGAAATTGCCGTGACTGTCTTCCATGGCCATTAAACTGCCTATAGGCATTATGTCACAGATTCAGTGTTTGGCTGGTTACCCATCACGTGGTTTGAGTCATACCACGTGCTGGCTAACTAACCAATGCCATGCCATAATATAATGATATGCAAGAGCCCAAGTTGGAAAGAACATTTGTCGAAACGGTAACTGGAACAGGAACAACTTCAGGTATTGGTTAGTTAATTTTATATTTCCGGTATTGACCACATTTTTAATTTTTAATGATTCGGGTGACTATGATATCGGGAAGCCACAATTCCTTTATGGGAATAGGAATACAGAAACTTTACACGTCTAATCGGAATATCAGGGTTGCTCTTACTACTGGAGTTTTCTCACAATTATTATTTTCATAAAGTTTAAGAGGATTAATTATAAAAATCAATGTTTCCCATACAATGCTCGTGATTAGAAAATCATAACGATTAACGCTTGTTTTGTGTTAAAATGTGTGACGGGTTAATTAAATAAGATAATGTCCCTAGTGTGTAGACTAGAAAAGGTTGAACTGGTGTGATCTCACTTCACCCCATTTACAAAAACTACTTACACCTGGAGAGATACTTTCTCATACATATTTTGGTATTGTGACTGTGAAAATGTTTAGTATCCAACACAAAATTTAGTAGATACCGTTGATAATTGTTTACTGGTGATTGGTAATTTATTGGATTTAATGTTTCTGAATGTAACGTGCTCGTTTAAACAATACAAAACCAAAAAGTAGTAATATAATATGTATGTATATATATATCTGAATATTGTATTATCTAAGAGTAGATGACTGTTTTACAAACCTTTGTGTGATTATGATTTTGTGATGATTTGTGGTTTTAAAAATTGTCGAATTAATAATAGATGTAGTTGTGAATTGGTGACAAATTAAATAAAATATCCTATGTTAGACTTTATTGGAGGTTTTTTTTTTATTTCTATGCATAATATAGTTGGCTTCTACTTCCTAATCTTCATAAAAATTCCAGTGACCAAGGAATGAATGAAATTTTTGAATATTTACAAGGGCGTATTAGTACGTTTGTAAATTAGGGCGTTTTAAAATTTTAGAACATGCGTTTATTAAATACATTTATATTAATTATTTCAATCTAAGTTCGTTGCACGCGTAATTTGGAACGTTTCATGATTACAAGCTTGGAGAATGAAGACAGTTGAAGACAAGTATAATGTTTTAAAAATCAAATCTTTTACAGGTTTAATCAAAATTAGTTAGAAGACAAAATAGTATTCGACGGCGAAAGATTGGATGTAAGAGTTCCGCGAAGTTTCTTTATGTTCTTTTGCTTCACCTGCACATCAAATAAATACACAAAATGAAACAAACTCCATTTCCGTTCAACAAATAAATGCATGTACATCTTTAAAAATAAACCTGGCGCTCCAAATGCTTCAGATCACCACAGACTATTTTCAAGTCATATTTGGTGTCCTCTAAGAGTGAAGATAGCTTTTTTATCTCGAATGCACTAGAATCTTGGTCATCTGTGTTTAAGGCAGCAGTGCGCAATCTTGGGAACCAGTCCAACTGTCTTTCCTGTACAAATACATATAAATATGACAAAAGCACAATACCACCCGACCCCAACGTAGCATGCTTTTTAAATCCAGGAATGAAAATGAAACAACGAACAATACAAAGCCTAACGTTTTATTAGGGGCGGAGACAAAGTCGTTGTGGATTTACCTTAAGCGATTTGCTAACATAGCATTCCGCTCCCGTGTATTCCGTAGCTTCCTTGGATTTGAGGAGAACAAAGAAGAAAATATAGTTCCACATGTTGTGTTCCTTTTTGATATGGTGCTCAAAAGTCACAGATTTGTTGTCAAATGCGGATCGATTGAGACCTAAAAACAATCAATCATTGTAGGTACACAAATGTCGCCATCCAAAAAAAGCACAATAGTGGTAACAGTGTCGACATAGACAATAGTATAAGTTGATAGTATACAGTCATCATTAGTTTACGCTTCCCTTCAGCCCACCAAATTAAGCTCAATGATGAAGTTACATGAGGGAAATCGATCCGGCTGTTTGGATTATATAATAATAATGATATCACGTACTAACCACATATAAAGCACGTATTGCGAAGAACTTCCTCCTGGTGTTGCTTCTCCGTTCTCAAGTCGGCAAAAGTGTCGATAATGACACCAAAAATGAGATTCAGTACGATAACAATGACCACAAAGTAGAAGAGCAGATCATAGAGGACACGAGCATTGTAACGTGAGTCCTAGAAAAAAATATCCCAAGAAAAAAAATCGGATTTGTTCTATAAGGAGATACAGTCAAATCCTACCGAAAACGCAATAAAATTCTACACATATCATATCATCATTGACCATTATTGCCGCCATCAAATTCAGGATAAAACTGTCATCAAGTAGAATAATTTGACTTTCATTTTATAGGATTTTTCTCTGTCAATGGCACCATTGCCCAATTATACGGCTAAAGAAACGTGATAAAGGAGGGAATGTGCCAACTTTCACACACCGGTCCAGGAAATGAAAGGGCATCTAGGGAATAGTAAATACTAGCAGCAACAAAGTATAAACATAACAAGGAAATTCTATATATTCATTTGGTAGACACAGCAGGCGTATAAATTAAGTGTTTTAGTTACGAAAGAGTAAGTTCTTCCTTTTTATAGGTTTTCATGATGACCCTAATATAAATAACTATTCCATTAGCCGTGGACAGAGAGACAAAACCTCTGTCTATTCTATTTTATTTCTGGGTCTACCTGTTCGTTTCGTAACATTTTAACAAGTCACAGTACCCTGTGTTTGCAACGCCATTTCAGAATAGCAATCAGTGACGCACAATAGAGTCATTTCATATTACATCTCACCCTCACCAAGTGTGAACATCAACACGAGCTACGAGCTCATGCTGCTAAATTTTTACTACGACGACATTGAAACTGTCTTTGTATCTTACAATGAAATCGTTAAGTTAATACGGGCCCCATTGAATATTCACCTTAGAGGTCCTACCATTAATTCCTCACAGCGTGTAAATATTCATCTTTAGTATTAATTTCAAATAAAATTACAATATATAGTGAACCATCACACGGGACCGAAAAGAAGTTTTATAATGTCAATGTGGCTCAAGCCAGAAAACGGTCCGTTCCTTTCTATAGCAGTTCCTGAGTGTTGTGAGTTTAACCTTTAAAACTTTTGAATTGCATTCTAATTTGCATTTATATAGCAGGCAAATGTAGGAGTAGTTGAACAATATCTATGCAAATAAAGCTAGTAATGTAAACGTGTCGATAATGTCGAAGCTTGAAAGTTTGAAAGTTATAAAGAAATGTTTTGCTAGATTTCTTTTTCTTCCCATGGGGCGTGGAGACAACCGTAGAAATGTCGAAAAGAACTAAAGAAAATGAACAAAAATGTCCTCTTATCAAAAAGGTATGACTAACAATGTAACACATGTTAAAATACAAAGAAATGCCATTCTCCCACCTTTCTCCTCAACTGATAAAGGGCGTTGTCTGAATTTAATTGTCCAAAATAAGACAATGATACTCATTTGTATTGCTTTCGAATGGCAGACCGTCAGCTTGTTTCTACTTTCAACCCAGATTTTATGTCGTAGGTCGCTTAAGGCTCCAGTCACTTGCCAAAATTCAGCAAAACCAGTCAACAAAAGGCCGGAAGACGATCACAGGAAGAAGGACAGACATGCGTAAGTAAATCTTTAGTAGTGGAAATACTATGGGGGACGTATTCTAGCATGAGAACTTAATCGAATATCAGACGTAGAGGTTGCAACACATTAATTCTTACGTAAATGTCGTTTACCTGGACATACATGGGGACAAGGCATTATCTAGAGAAATTGCGGATATTACATTAAACCTCGCTGGTGGTACATATGAAATTAAATACTTTAGGTTTCTTGCAGTGAGCTACTTTGAATTATCATGCCACGATACAACATACGATAAATTTTAAAGATAAACTAGGCACACATTTTCGGTCAGAGAAAGAGGGATGGGAAATCGACTTTAATTGCAGAAGAGGCCCAATGCCTGCCGTAAGGTTTCTCATTGACAACAACGTTTGATGGGACAGTTAGTACACCTACCGGTACGTAGCAATGACAATGCGTACTTTGACAATTAATGCAGCCATACCCAAAGCTGTCTGCCACTTTTGTTTTATATCAACTATTTCTGACCAACGTGGGTGTATGGCCGCTGCAGATAATTTTGACTGCATGGTATATGGCTAGTAAGTATAAGGCGATATCTAGCATACGTACATTTTTGCTGGGTGGTAAAAGCACATCACCAATCCCACCTCCGTTCCTCAAGCCTTGATTAAGTGTTGTAACAATGCACATTAATAAAGTGTCACAGACACGTTCTTTCGTATCCTCTACATCCGGAACTCCACTTTCCGTGTCAATTGCTGATATATTTGAACTGTCTGTTGAGAGAATTAAAATAGGGGTTTAGGGAATTTATCCAAAACACTTTCAGAATTGAAAACAACACGCGATATAAGTATGCAACCGAGTTTCATACATTGGATGCATACATGCATTTATTCTCAAGCACGATAATAAAAACGTAAGGAACTGTACCTTGAGCTAGAACTACGTCAACTACAAAGTCGTCTTGAAAAAATACATAGCCGACGATGGAAAATATGTATACAAGAATGATTCCAAGGATAGCTGTGAATATAATTGATCGTCCATTTCGAGTTACGGAACGGATGACATTGAGCAAAGTTTCTTCTCGATAGGCGACATCAAACAGCTAAATTATGAGAATAAAAATTAATCTACCAATGTATCAATTGAAACAGGGTACACGCTACGGAAACGACGTGAGGCGCTAATTTTTTGAAGCGATCATTCTTACCAGTATTGAATAAAAGAAGGGATGTATTGCTAGACCTAGCACACAAAACAGACCGAAAAACATGTGGTAAAGAAATTCTCCGTCCATTATTAGCTCACTTTTGGGTCGAAGAAACATGCCGCTTTTGCATTGATGTGATACTATATGTAAAAATTTCGAAAATACCTAAATATAAAAGAAAAAAATCATTAATGCCGTTTGTCATAATTACTCATTGAAAGCTATTTTACGCTTAATATGCTTAAATAAGAAAAACGTGTCGAAACATAGGCTACATCATTTGGCTATACACTACATTATTCACTAATGTTACAAACTTACAGCCAGGAATCCTAAAATATGAATTGTTCGCGTTCGGTCCAGCCAAAGCTATTATTATCAAAATAATTAAGGAAATGTTTGCTTGTAAACTCCCGTCGTCAGGCTTTTGTAGCTGCATCCTCCCGCAAATGAAGATAAGGATTCCCATAATTGTGTCCCAATGGGTAACATGCTCTAGTAAATGAACAAGACACGCATGAGCAATAAAAAATTATGCGTAATGCCAAACCAAATACGGATAAGTACTTATATTAATACTTGAGTCTTCATCACAATCTGTACAAAATAGCAACCACTGACTCTTTTTATGCGTTTAGTAATAATTGGTTTCTCGTAATGGTTTACTAATTATTAAGAGAGTAAGCCACTTCGTGTTTCTGCTATGTTTGTCTGCCTTTCCCGCTATAATTTCTAAGAGGAATGCTGAATGCTTATTTATTTCAAACTTTATCTATGGAGATTTTACCGAAGCTAGGATATCCAAGAGCCACAACAATATTGATCATCAATATCAAGTTGAAAACAAGATTTCCAAGGAAGGATTCGTATAAGCTGCAGCTAAATAGCAGTGGTTTATCTGAAAGGGTTTAAAAACGAATGTTGGAGAAAAACAAAAAGGTACATTAATTCCGTAAACAGGATAAAATCTCATACAATGAATCAATCTTACTTCGCAGTTTTTGTTGCCATTCCATTTCATACATGAGGGAATCCCGTTGCTCGAAAAAATTGGTCACTTTAGATCCCTTCTCATCTCCTTCCGTCGTTCGGAAGACATTCTCTTTAGTGTCTTTCGTAAGGTAAGCACACACTGGTGGAATTTGGAAAACAACCGTCTCGAGGTAATCTTTCTCATCTCCTTTTCGGACAATCTGTATGGAAAGCATTATTCCTACTTAATAAAACTTCCCCATCATTTCGCCTGTTCGTAATATTTTCATAAATAAATCCTAATAAGAGATCATTTACCTCGATTTGAGCTGTTCTTTCACTGTAATACCTGATTGCATCCGCATCAAGACTGTTTTTACTTATGGCCCGGTCCAGTTCCATTTGTACCGCTTTATCGTGCTGCCCAAGTTGATGACACAAGATGTACAAAGCATGTCCGACCTTTACAAAAATGTTACATTTAATGACGAAATTTTCAATAATTTTAAGGAAGCTCTTCCGTTCGTTCCCTATATTTTTGTAGTTGTACCTGTTTGGCAGCAACCGTGTTACCTCGCATTAAATACACATAATCATCTCGATCAGAGCTGTGGGCTTTTCCAATCATTTCAATCTATTAATACAAATGTAAACGACATTTTTAGTTTTAAGCATTAATTTCTCGACACTTAATTTTGTTCGTTTTTGTGAAAGTCTCTTACCATATTTCTGATGTTCATTTTGCTTATTTTTTCGAATAAATACCAGTGGATGATACACCTTAATGTGACCACTGGTTTCGTTCTCATAGTACATAATTCATGCTAAAAAAAGGACACTTACTTGCATTTCCAGATTGTGATTTTCGCACAACAACTGCAAAAATCGAAGAGAACTTTCTACCAGCTTTTCCCTGGGGTGTTTCATGCTAGAAATGGCATACCCATCCTTTCTAAGGACCGTCGTTGCAACATTGGTCCACTCATTGTCCGCTTCAGAAAACGTGTTATTATCCTGGAATTGAGTAATGCCGTTGTCTACAGCAAAAGAAAAACATTAAACTTAATTTAAATATAAAATCTTTGACAATGTCATCCTTTATACTCTGAATTGTTCAATATCATACCTACCTTTCAGCTTTTCCAATATTCGGAACCCTTCAAATACTTCGTTTGTTGCATCTTTCATTTCTTCATTCATTGCCTTAGACACTCGAAGAATTTTTGAGCCATCTGCATGTACCAACAATGGATTTGAGTGACAAAATCAATTAAACAAATACTTTCCTGTCATTGCGGGTAAATACCTACCATCGACTGTAATCATTTTCGAGAGTGTACTCTGAGAAACGTGGGATTTTGATTCGCCTCTGGCCATGTCACTAATTTTTGTCTTTGCAACCGCTCTTAAATCTTCTCCAACTTCACGAAGAATATCATACAATATCTGGATTAATAAAGAAAAATAAAACACAGTAACTCCCGTGCTACGAACGAACGCAAGTGACATATATCATCTAATATCATTTTTAACAAACCTTCATGAAAATGTTACTTTTCGAGCAACTCGAAAGATGTGTGTAAAAACTTTTTTGCAGCTCAACTGTTTCCCCACTAAGCAGAGAAATGCCCAGGTTGATGGACTGCTGCAAAATGCCAGGTACCTTGTCAACTTTAGTAAGAAGCATTACAACAAGACGAGAAGCTCCTAGTTGGTCGAGAATATCGTGAGGTTCTCCAGACAACTTTCCTTCCCCTGTAAATTTGTATTATATATAAAACATTAGCTATACTATAATATACGCTGCAAAATACAGGTGTGTCTGCATTTTAACATATAAACACAAACTTTTAAGCAATTGAATTAAGTACATGAGTTTGCTGCGCTGTCCTTGTTTTTAGAGCTCAGGTGGGAAAAAAATGAGGAAGTCGGTTTACTCTTGCCAAGATACTTTTCCAGTAGAGCTTCATGAATATCTCGTCCCTGTATAAAACAAAACCATTTGTCGATTCTAGCATTGCTGGTTAAAATTCGCACCTGTTTTTGTTAAGCCTACAAACATACCTTATCGGTTCTAACTTTTCTCCGCTCTAACAGATCCTGTAAGACTCCCAAGATTTGTACACATAGCTGACTGGCCCCTTCTTCTGCAAGCTTTTCTGCATGTGATATGAACCTACGAAAATAGTTTCATGAAGCATTTAAAAATAAAACTAAAGCCTCAGTAATCAACCTAAGATGTGTCGTGCATCATCACCTTTCAATTAGCTTCCCATCTTGGCATAGGGAGTAGCCATTTGTTTTCTGAGGCCACAAACCCTCGGCTCGACAGAGAACGTCAGTAAGAGCTGTACATTCTCCGCATATCATGTCGTCGACACTTGGTTTGACTCGTCGTATCAACTGTTGAATTGCTAACGTTTCTGGATTTGACTCCAAGGGTGACTATAATGATTACATTATTGTATTTAATTACAGTAGCTATATAAGTAATTATTATACCTACATTCAACGAAATATTTGTTTTACCTCTTTGCGGTAAGGTTTGGACTCCTCTAACCCCATCATAGATATCCACCGTGCTCGTCTATGGACCTCAGATATGAACTTCTGAGAGTTCATCTCTACTTCTTTTGCTAAATATGACGGTAAATATATCGGTTGCGTGGATGCTGAGGATGACAAAAAAATAAATGTATTTAAATATTCAAAACTTGTAACGCATAATTAAAGCCAAGTTTTTATGTGCATACCAGCTTTGTACAAAATGTTGAGGCACTTCTGAGCACTATAGAGCTTTGTTGGGTGAATCCATTTGGTGTGTGTGAGACGATAAATGGCCTTTAGGAGGTTTATGAACAAGTCTTTGTGTCCCTGATACATTTTTTAAAAATTGCATTAAATTTCAACTTCCAAATACAGGTAATGGCTGGTTTACACAAATAATAGTATACCAATATGCAAGTCGGTGTATGGGATAAAACTCTTTCAAAAAAGATTTGCAAAATTGGAATAATTCCTTCGGTGATGTAACTTTGACTTCGGTAATCATCGTCCGCCTCTGCAACGGGAGCATTAATTATGTTCAATATTTCGGGAAGAAAATGTTTATCAAACACCATCCACAGCCGGTTGGAACTGTACACGCTCCTCACATCAACTTCGGTCACAAGGAATGCATGCAACAGAAACATGACGTATGCTTCTTTTACCTACCAATCGTAGCCAGAATTCAAAAGAATAATTGATTGTTTTATAGAAAGAAGAAGGACAATTTGGAGTTGTTGAGCTCAACATGAGATAAGAAAGTAATGGGCAAATTAGTAATTTTTCTTACATCAACGGGGTACTCCACACTGCAAAGTACCGTCACTATACGATCCAATGGAAGCAGCGACTGACACATTGACTCGGTATAAACGTTTTTGCCAATTGTACAGTATGACAGCAATTTAACCAGTTCAATGTGGAATCTAATTAAATTTTTTAAATCAGTTTAATTGATCTTGTGTGAATTGCGGAGCAAAACTCGGTCGCTTAAAAGAAATTTACTAGAATGTAATGATTATTGCATTTAAAACTTACCGGAATCGTTCTATCTTGCTAGGAAACCGAAAGATTTGGGAATACTCCCTACTTTTCTCTAGGTTCATAAATCCCAAATAATTGAGGAGTTCATCTCGATATATTGCCAGCTACAATTACAGTAATTCCAGAGCTTGAATTTTTATTTCCTTAGTTATATCATTTCTGCGGAAAATAAAACGCTTGTAAATAACCTGGTACACAACGGATTCTTGATTCCTCCTGACGATGCATTGCCTTGGACACACGATGGTTTGCAGCGCCACCAAATAATCCGAAACAGAGTCGTGATGAGGTTCTGAATTTTTCGGGAATACCCGTCGCACGAAATGCTGGATAAGACGGTCAGGAACACTTGCACATAAACTTATGTTGTCTTCGTAAATGGCACGAATTGCCCGAGCCTCTCCTACCCAAGGCTATCCCAAAATTATAGATTATTCTTACTACGTATTATCAGGTTACTCATGTCTCGTCACAAATAAAAGTACAACGCTTACATCATCATCATCTAAGAACTTCTCTAGTCCACTCCAGTCTTGGGTAATGTAATTTGCCATGATTGCTTGATTTTCTCCATTTTGCATGCAATATGATTTGAAGAACAAGCTAATTTCATTCATGAGGCCGTAATGACAGTCATCTTTGGAATCCCGCAAAAGTTTGAAAACATCCATTATAATTTCTTCAACTTTATGTTCCCGCAAAAGATGCTGATTTTGACGGTTTGGCGTTTCCGTTCCATCAGAACACAAATTGATGCACAGCCTTATCATCTTTTGAAGCACCTAGCCAAATAATCCGGGTGAAGCATTAACTAATGAATTTGAGTACAAGCATTAACTAATGTTGTTGAATACACCTTTACGAGGCTTCTAATTAATGGCCTACCTCTGATATCATGGACAAATGCTTATACAAAGGGTATCTTATCGAGGGGCTCCGAGACAGAAAACTGTGGTGCTTAGTGGGCGACGGGGATGATTGTTCATCTCGTATTTGAGAACAGTTTGGAGATCCTTCATCTGGTTGGTAATTTTCAGGTCCGTCTTCCGCCCCCTCATCCGCGCTGCGAAACTGCACCTAAATTTTCAAAGAACACGTGTTCTCGTATGTGCAATTACAGTATTGCCGTGAAAAGAGAAATGAATACCTATGTTTACTTTGATTTACTCACCTGTGTTTTTGATCCCTTAAATTGTTTACGTTTCTCTTCGTTGCTTTTCTTTGCTTTTACTTCTTTCAGTGCTTTAGCAATATTTACCAAGTCGGCCTTTATGGTGTCAAGAACCTTGGCATCGCGTTCACTGCTAAGGATATGAGTCTGAAACATGAAAGGTTTTGTTCTTATTTCATTACTACAGTATTTTAACAAATATATATAATTATCTGTACAAGTTTTCTTAAACCGTTGGTACCTTTTCAAGCGCCTGAAACAACCGTTGTCGTTGATTGAAAGAGGACATGAGTAAATGTATAGCACTTTTCACTAGAGGGTAATGTGTACTGGTAACGTTGTATAGAAGCAGTCGGAGAAAATTTTTGGAGTCATCATCACTAGAACATAACAAAATAAGTAGCTGTTAGAAATGAAGAGCGCACATGTTAACTGTTTACAAGCTTCTTTCCTGGATACTTCAATATAACTACTATTTAAATTAAAATAATGCTGTAAGCGTGTTTTTAAAATTTTATTTTTATTTAAATTTGTATTATTAGGTGTATTTACGCACCACATTTCAACAGCTTTATCAAAGTAATCTGTGAAGTCACCCAGATCCATATCGGAAATTTTTCTGCCATTCTCGGCATAACCTTTGAAGGAAGATAGCAAATGAGACAGTCGAAAGTCAAGGACGACTTCTTGTATATGCTGGAAAAAAACCAAGGCATAAATTAAAAGCAAGTTAGATGAAGTTTCAGTTGGTATCTTTCCTTTGTTTTACCTCATCCATTACAACAATAACACGACGTACCTCATATATTTCTAAAATGTTCACTTTCATCTCCAAAATAACTGCTTTATTCTCCTCCTCCGTAGGACCTGCCTTCCTTTGTAATTCGTTGGTTGCAGCCACCACTATACCCAGAAATAATACAATATGTAAACATGGCATCATTTACTGTTAAAAATATGTTCACAATGAAACACGCACTTGGAGTAGGTTTTTCCAACGATTCTTTTGAGAGTGATGCAAGAATTTTAAATAAAATTTTCTTTAGCTGATTGAAGGATTTGATTCCATAAAAAGCAAATCGTGCAAACTCTTTTGCCAATTTAAGAATCTGAAACAAAAAAAATTACGTGAAAGCGTAAATGTCTTATATATATCCCTTATATTTAACATGATCACAATATAATGCTTACCTCCACAGAAAGTTTGTTTTGTAAAATATTTTTGAATTGTGACTTGTTAGCAGCAGCTCCCAGGTATTTTTCTATAAATGCCATTGTTGGTTCAAACATTTTAAGCTGTGCTTGTTTTCTTCTCGAGTGATATTCATCGTAACTGGTATAGAAAAGTATGCTCATTAGATCTTCAACTCACAGTCAGTCAGTATATTTAATTAACTTTAGACTAAAGAAACTTGAGGATCGTACTCCCTAATTTTTTGACGGGTCGGTTGCCACCACAATCGACTCAAAGTTACTTTTTTCTCTTCCTGTTGAGGCTCAACGTCAACGTGGAGGTTTCTCGCAAGGCGACAACATGAAATTCTCAGTTCAAAAGGGAGGTTCTTGGAAGACATGCACCTGTGAGTAGTAGTAAGCACAAATAATTTAAATACAAGTTTCAAAATGAGAGAGAGGTGTATCTTTTGAGAGCTTCAAATATTTGTACTTCAAAAGAATGTTCATGTCCAGCTTTTCTTTAAGTTGACTCGTTGCATGACTTTGTCTTCCCAAGCACATGTTCGAGTACAAATCCAACTGGTGACAAAAGTACTTTAGAATGGCAGCATCTTCCCAAAACCCTAGACTTGCCTTCATCGCCAGTTCTAGTATGCTCTTTATCTGATAAATATTATTATGCACTTATTCATTTATACCATTACACTGCGTAACCCTGTTTAGAGCCACCGGCTTGATATCAGGAGAGCGTTGCTCCCATTCATAAATTACCTTTATTCCATTTCTATACAGAGATTCCCCTGTCAATGTTTTGGGACTGATGTTGTTATGTGTAAACCCATTGAATTCGTGACTGTTGTCATCAGCTCTGCATTTAACAAAGTAATACAAAAGTGTCTTTTATATCAACAACCAAGTAGTGCGAAACGTCTCATTTCTTTTATCAGTGGATTTATTTACACGGTTTGCTTACCTGATGTCCAACAGAGCCGAGTCGTTTACGTTTTCTAAGAGAACTTTACATATAATTTCTTGTTTACTGGGAATGCCCAACTTATTAGACACACAGAGGTCGGACAAGTGGTCCAAAAATCTGTAATCCCATTTGCTGATATGCGTTCTAAGTAATCCAACAAACGTCTTGACTTCATTTTCCGTTATGTGCATGTCAAGTAGAGCTCGATTATTATGCACCAGCGCTGTGATCGTTTCCTCTGCATGAATATCCAATCCTATTTGTTTTTGCATGAATCCAAATCTTTTGGCAATGTATTCCTAAATAGGATATAATCGTTTTCACTGGTGATGGTGAGCATCATTCCCATTTGTAGTTTATCTGAATTTGCTAACCTGGTTTTTCCGATACTGTTCCTGGCTTAAGCACAACACACGATAGCAAAGTCGAAATATGTACTTCCATATCGGTTTCACCGTGTTATCTTCCTGAAAATCTGGAAGTAAGCTCCCGGTAGTTTCATCCTGTGGAGTCTGTGGAGTATTACATCATGCAGAAAAAACATAAATTTTTGTGTAATTTTATGCAGTAATCGTGAGAAGATCTATGTCTAACCTGAAGTATATCAAACACCAATTGTAACAGTTTCTGCTCGCGAAGTAATTTCTGGCGGTCTCTATTTACACCGTCAGTAGGAAAATCCAGCGGATCAACATTGTGGTGGTTTGTATCTGAGTCAGTGATGAAGAATATTACTTCTTTGAGAACGTTACAAATTTTCCTATACAAAAAAATGCATGGTTGCTTCAATTAACTATAAAAGTGTATTAAATAATTATGGAAAGTGGAAACAATTCAAATTCTTTTTCAACCTTCTATCATCTAGCTTAAATACGCGCTTCTTCATTTTCTCTAGGAAATCTTTCAATACATCACAGACGTCATTTACAAAGTCTAAATCTCTCACTTCTTGGGGCGACACAGGGACAACCTGGAACACTTCTTCATCCCGCCTGTGAGGAAAACTTCCCATCTAGGTTTTTATCACAGACATAGTATATTTAAGCATACATTCATTTATTATGGGAGAGTGGTAAAATCAGAGTCGATTCAAAATATTATATGAAAAGCGCATTACCTTAATCATGACAGGTTGTTTATTCTTTTCGTCGATAGCTTTCTTAGTAGCTCGAACCCATGTATCAGTCTCATAATGCCTAAGTCTAATATACGAAGACTCTGGTACGACAGATTCTTCCGTTTCAGCAGCCGTTGGACAAAACAGAAACATTGTTGATTTATCCTGGTTTTCCGATGGAGCAATCATGAATGCTTGCCTGTTTTCTGTGCAAAGTTTTCATTTCATTAAAACTTTAACTTATAAAAATAAGGTATGCAGGTGACGGTAAGCGCCTGACAGTTATGAAAACATTTAAATGTTAAGAATTGTTTTCAATTTTATGAATATATTCCAAGCATAAAAATTTACCTGACTCGTCTTTTATGCATGATACATAAAGTCCTGTGGCCATGTGTTTTAGTCTATACATGGAGCTCCAATAACCAGCTCCTGATCTACAGGGCTCTTGATGAAGCACCTAGACGATCAGTATAAAATTAAATAAGTAATAACGTGCTCCAGTAAACACCATCAAACGATTAAATTTACGGTAAAAAAAAGTCACCTCCACTTCCCACAGTGCTTTACTGGACGTCGCAGAAGTAGCAGCAGCCCTTTGAGTTTTCCGGAGGAAAACGTACTGTTTTTTCTCATAGCCGTCAAGTGTAAGAAACTTTTCTTCGTTCTTATGGAAAAGACGCACAACGTCGCCACCCTTAAGAATTCCAGATATATTTTCTGTAAAGCTCAGGAATAAAACTAGCCGCCACGGTTCCTTGTTAGAGGAAAAGTTCACCTACAACAAGAGAATAATGATGACTCATTTACAGTCAGTCCCTTTGTATACAATAAATTTTGCACTTTACTAAATTCTTATATTTTGAAAGACATTTTGTATATTAAGCTTGTACACACTTCATATGATATCTGGTCATCGTCACTACTTAGACTTTCGTTGAAAGCATGGAGACATTGAGCAGTGCTTCCAGGCGCAGTAAGTATCACTTTATCGCCAGCAACAACAGGGTCACCTACATATTGTAAAATGAACATGAGACACGAAAAACGCTTTGAATTTAAATTAGCATTGGTGTCAATGTCTAGCAAGCGAGAACGCCATAGTAACAGCAAATACATATCCAAAACTATTAAGCCTATTAATAGCTAACCTTGCGCTCTGTGCTTAAAGTACGGGGTAATTTGAAACCAAGAATACTCATTTCCATTTCGATCCAGGTACACTCCCATGGCCAGTTTGTCAGATTTTGCAGGTATCCTTCGATTTACGGTAAGGTATTTATTTGACTTCATGTGCAATAGCTGAAATGTTCATAAATGTTACGGACGACAGTGATTAAATTAAAGTTAAATATTAAACAAAATGTTGAACGTGGATTAAGAGTATTTCCAGTTAGAAGAAAATAGGGTTTTCACTATTAGTACCTGAACGTTATTTCCGTACGACAGCGAACTCCCAATTTTTTTCGACGAATCCTTTTCATTTTGCGTTTTTTCAAGCTCAGCTGCATGCTGTAACGAAAAATAACGCGTCAATCTATTTACGATTTCTGCTTAATGTTAGCGCGTGTTTATGCTTAAATAATATGCACGTTCCTTCCAAAAGCATAAATATGATTGACAACGTGTTGGTAATTACATGCAAACTTCTGATAAGTACAGCTTCTTCGTGTGTCCTAGACGTTATGTTTGTCCTTGAAGCATGCCAGTATTGTTGTTGGGCAGAGTATCGCATGGGAGGGCATAGTTTAAAGAGACAGTCTACGAGAATAAAATAGATGCAACCATTCCATCACTTTTTGAAGGTGACAAACTCCCTTGTATGTGTTATGCACAATATGAATGAAATTTAAACCTCGGAACTTTTTCGGTGTTTGAATGTCCCCTTTTGACGGTGACACTACACACCTGTCGTCAACGGATCTAGAAATAAATTGAACAAGAAAAGTCCATCATGCTACACGTTTGCAACGTCACACGTAATTACTAATACATCGTATTTACAACGCAACGTAATTTACCATACCGCATCTCAACCGTAACCCAACCTCATTTAACGATGCACACCAGGTAGTACGGAGATTGAGTATGGCGAATCATAGGGATGCAGTATTGAATCCTCGATATCTTACTCGAACCCTATTTTAGTGTTGGCTTGAGGACAGGATACAAGTGACAAATTTGTCTATACAAGGTTTTTTTTTACTATTTTTTGAAACAAACTGAAACCGAAACTAACAGGAAATAGTGAAAGGGAAGAAGATGGAACTCGACTTTGTGTGTCGTGCTGGTGTGGGATGCCTACTTGCCCCTTTTCTGAAGAGAACTTTGAACGGGTAATACAAACGTATGTTAATTCAAGCAAAAACCGTTTCCAAGGGGCTTCTCATGACTTATTCCAATGTCTAGTTTAAGGCAGTATGTGTTTTGAATGGTGATAATAGCGAATCAGCACACGACTACTGGAATACGAAGTACTTAGATAAATTAGTGTAGTATACCCCAAAGTACTGAGAAATCCTGAGCTTTGGCCCTCCCAGTGGATAGTTACCACGTCCCCCAGATGGAGGAGTTTTGAATTACTGTCAAGATCCATGCTTAATTTGAAGTTGATATCGCCATTACAAATGCTGGAAGATTGACGCACGCACTACAGACTACTGTTACGAATGTACACAGTAGGCCAATCCTGTCGCAAGTAACCTGTAACAAAATGTATAAGAAGCAATCTAATTTATATTGGAACAATATCCTGCCGACCTTCTCTATTTACCGACGCTTGAACGCTTGAACTTTCCGACTAAGCCCACTAAAACTGTGTTATAGTATAACTACCTATTTAGACTAGTTAACGGTAGCGAGAAAAAGACCGAAACAATTATACGAATAATGTTTTAAAATATTAGGTTCGTAAACTCGTAAATTCCCAATTTTGTAAATTTTCTTAAAAGATTGCACAAGCAAAAATAAACATGCACACACAAACACACGATACATTCATTAGTTACAGTTGTAACTTGCACCTTAAAACGGATGCACCGTAAACCATAATGTAGTCAAGTAGGAGCAGTGGTAGCAGCATCATTCATTCAAGTACACATGTTGATGATTTGCGGAGCATAATATTTAGTTCGTCAACTGAACCAGTTGTCTGGTAACACACATATGTTGTATAACCCATCCATGAACAAACATAAACCACTTCCCATAGTTCCCTCCCATTGCTTAATTTTCCTTCATCTCCATCAGTATCGTCATCATCGTAATCATCAACAATATTATGTTTACGTTTAACATGGGAGCAGAAAAACACCATTTGTATCTTATGAAAGCTGTACATCAACAACACAATCTATCTGCGCTGGCAACTTTAAATAAATATGAAAAGACTACCAATTGTGCAAGGCAAAGAGCCGCTAGTAGAAGCAGCAGCAGCAGCAGCAACAACAACAGCTTCAGTTCATTCAACAAACGACCACAAGTGGTAATAGGTAATGGAAGTAAAGAGTTTTGCTTTATTCAGATGCCATGACGAATGACGATACAAAAATGCGTATACTACCATCATAACTATACCATCATCATCATAATCTCTACAATTTGATGAAGACTAGAGAGAGATCAACTACCAATGCCAGGAATTCAGCCAGCATCTGCGTCCATGTATATATGACATATCAGCGTGTAAAATTTATGTTGCATATTATATCCATTCTCGTTTACCTCGATTTTCAACCGCATATATCGTCATTATAGGAGGCATTTGGTCATACCTGAGCAGTAACCTTGCTACGCTTCGCTGATGGTTCCATCATCTTCATTTGTTTAGAGAGAGAGAGAGAGAGCTGCTCAACGCTTCATGAGTAAAATGTGAGAGTACACCCGTGCAAGATGCACAGGGAAGCTGCTACAAGAATAACAATGGAGATTTTAAAATACAGGTGAGTTGTTGTGAGTTGGAGTTTGTATCTTGCATAAGAATGAACACCTTTGAAAAGAACAAGGAAGATGGTATAGGATTGCCTGATTGTGAATTCTTAAGCTTTATTACGTGAATGGCGCTTGGTATGAACCATGATTTCCTTAAAAGGGAATTCAAATTAGTTGTTCGAGGACGAATAACACATAAGTTGCACAGGTAGTTATGTATGTGCAGGCAAATTTAAATGTAGTTAAAATCTTTAGAAAGGATTATACCAGAAAAACACTTTAGTACATACTTTATTGATGTAATTACATGTATATAACCGAGAATAAATTAACATAATACATGCACTCTGTGTAGTAAATGGGTTACAAATTTTTGTGTGGTATCAAATTTTCTGTTACGTTGTTACGTGGTATGGGTTAAAGTAAATCGTAGAAGTAATCCAAGCCCTGGCCTAGCTCCCATATTGCCAAACCACAGCCGAGCTCTTCTGCCAATTTTATACGGCGTCGAATCGATAGTAACGTTGGGTAAAAGACAATTCTTTTGCCATCTTTGTCCCTAAAGATTTAAAATATTAAAATAAAATAAGTAATATTGCGATTAATGACGAATATGAAGATAAACCATCTTTTATCTTACTTGACTTCAAAGAAATGTTCCTCAACATCTTCACTCCATTGTATTGTCTTAGCTTTACTCAAGTTTTCCAAGTATTCATTTCCAAAGATTGGATGTCCACCAGTCGAGGTATATTGATACCCATAGAAATTTAATCCGATGAGGAATTTAGTTCTGTCGGATTTTGTTGGAGTCAACGCCTCAACACATTTCTGGATCCATTTGATAGGACTATTAGCTCCTGAAATTAACAAAGACATACATATTTATGCTAAGAACCGAATCAACAAAGCTTCATTTTTGGAGAGCGACTTTGTACGTACCTGGTCTTTCTGGGCTAGAGTAATCATACGTCATGATGGAAAAGTAGTCAACGTAAGAGTACATTTGCCGCAAATCCTCGTATTCAATCATTCCTGGCTTGCCGGTATTGGTTACTGATGGAGGTATTACGAGAACAAAAATTAGGTCAGCTTTGTTCAATGCTTCTCCCAAAACCTTGACCAACGCATGTAATGCTTTTCTCGCCTGTCCACCAAGCTGGCTCCATACTTCCAAGGTTACTCCGTCAAATTTATAAGCCTGAAGAACAATGGAATTTAAAATTTAACCTTCTATATCAATAAAACGGTGTGTACTCCCCCTTCATGCAAAACTACCGAAAGCATCACTAGATCGCGTAACATCATAGCACCACTGCAAAAAATACATATACCAAAAAACAGAATTTAAGTACCTTGAGAGATGTCACTAATGTTTTTGTTAGTTCCTTCGGCTCAGTTCCTGACGTAAACAGTGCATAGAAATCATCGCTACTCCAACCGTCGAACAAGACTCGCGGCACAACTAGAGTCAAAGAAATGCACAAACATCATTAGTGAATAAGTATATTTCGGCCGCTGTGTTTATTACACCACCAGGAATAAATCAAGAAAGCATAATATTATGACATAACAAACTTTTTACTCCAGACCGTTTCCCCCGCTTTCTCACTTCACGAACCCATTCATGGTCAATATCATGTGTTCCACTCATGTAATATGTGCCTGCAGGTTTTCTTTTTACTTGAAGCCACACTGGGGAGATCATTGTGAACTTATTAGCGAACGTTTTCGCTACGTCGTAACCATGATTATTCCACTAGAAGGCATACCATTAATTATAAAATTATTGCTTCTCTACCCACAAAAGCTACAAACACTGTGAATGAATGTGGATTTTATGAAATAATTGTTATGTAAGTAACTTTACCGGCGTCACATATCCCAAAACAGCAGCAGTTACATTCCTCTCCGCTGTTTTTTTGCAATATGCGCTACTCTCATAGATAATATCTAATGGCGAAGGGTTTTTAACAATCAGGTCTCTCTCGGCTACGTTTTCCACAATCGGTCCTTTCTACATATTTATCAAAATAAGACATCACTTGGGTCTTAATTTATCTGCTGAATGTGAAAGTATTAATTAGGGTTTGTTCGTGCTCACCTTATAACTTGGCGAAGATGAAGGATCCTTTGTTTTCTTATCACTCGGAGATAAAGTAGCTAATACTAACGACAACGTTGTCGCAATAAATACAAACAATACAATCCAAGGTCCCTTCATTGTATTACTATTCTAATTTACATCTATTTATGAAGCTAATGTTTATCACAGATGTATCGTTCTCCCGAAAGCTGAACCTAAACTGTCCTTTCTAGTTAACTTTCTTTTGAGACTACAGACATAATATGGAACGTCATGGATTTAACATTACTGCATGGAAATAAGTACAAAGAAAAAAAAACGCGAAATTTATTGTAGTCGGTGACCGGTGAGCAATATGCTAGATATCTTGTCTTGTCACCGTGTCGCTCACTCGTCAGCTGCTGTGTATTCTGCAAAACGTCTCTTGGGTTTTGTTTTTGACTTTTCGGTTCTCATCCACCCATCGCCTGCCAATGCATGGAGAGACGACAGAAAGAAAACTGCCTGAATTGAATATAGCGAAAGCTATATTCCTTCGGTCAATAAAACGAAGGTGACCAGTGACAGGTAAACACGCAGTTAAAAGTTGAAGGTACGAGAAATGTTGTAATAATTAATTATAAAATCCAAAATTAACAACAACGGATGTCTGGATGGAATGTTTTCAAGCCAACATGTTTGAATGTTCTATCTACTATTTTATGTTTCTTGTTGCACGTCACCTGTCCTTTCTTTTCTGGCTTGTCCTATAATAACATTTGCGGCATTTATACATAAATGAACCAGAGACCCCCATGCATACTAATACGGATACAATGAATTCGGAGAAAAACCTGTTTCATGTGTTCTCCTGCCTACCTGAGTCGTGGAAGGCAGACAGAGACGGAGCACAGTATAACCCGAATTGTGGTACGAAATAAGCATTCAGCAGTGAGTAGCCTACATGGTAAGCACTTGACATGTCATTTGAAGAAGCGTGCTTGTCGCTGGCATAAAAATAGCATTTCGGATACCGTTTACATGACTCACACAAAATTCATTACAAAATAAATGTGTAAACCTTTTTACCAGCATTCTAAACAATATTACTTTAATGTTCTGAGCAATATTACTTGTATATAATGACGATATCCTCATTATAAATATCTATTTAAATATCAGACTAAATTTATCTGATCCTTAGGGGGATAGCGTCCAATATAAAAATGTTTCCCATCTCTATCTAAATCTATCTAAAATCTCTATAATGTTTACTATTCACTGTCATTTTTACGGTAATCGCAATGTTTTTTTGTTTCGAAGCGAATCACAATTGATTGGGGTAACAACTTCCAAATTATGACACCCTAATTTTAAATTCAAAGTTTGGTTTAAAGTAGTAAAATACAATGTAATGCCCACTCATAACATTTATAGTAGGTGTCAGTCGGAATCCATTACAACCCGTTTGTTGAGTTTTGAAAATTGTTAAAAACATTGTTTTCGCCAATAACATTTTGCAGAATCTTATTCCATATGCGTGTCTGATGTACCAGTGAAGAACCCAAGATTTAAATGACATGTCAAGGATTTCCCGTGTTAGATGATATTTAACGTAAGATATCATTGATATTACTAATCTTTTGGTTATATGGAGTGCTGTGTCATGTGGAATACATGGTTTTGAGCACCCATGCGATTTTCAAAAATAACCTTTTGATTTGCAGTTCTTAAGGCACGGACGTATGCATGTAAAAAATGTTTTGAGAAATAAAATGCACCCATGCAAATATGGCATACACATATGAACCACGCCATTTCAGATGAAAACTGAAATCTAACTTTTTACTTAATCAATAATTAACGCATATACGCGTTGATTAATATAATCCACTGAGGAAAGTTGCTGTCAATGGCGTGTATGCAATTTTTTTCAGAACGGACATGCAAAATTGCAGCCAATTTCGTCAATGAAGTTTCCAGAAATGGCCATTACCGTTTTTTTACCCCGCCATGTCAATTTTGCCCAACTGATCATCTCCGTTAACTAATATCATAAATTTAACAAGATACAACAGCATTGCTTTCATCCATATTGCGTCAAAACATTTTTCGTGTTGGGGTGTGTTTTGTACCGCATTCCTCCCGCTCCCTCTCATCAGCAACCTTACATGCTGTCGCCGCGGTACAGGAACAGGATACGGTGCATGCATATGTCTGTTGCCGTTAAATGTAATTACACGACGCCTCTGAGGTTCTTTTGAATGGCATTCCAAATTTTATGTTCCGCTTCCACTTACCGTCTATCGTCGAAAGATTGGAATCCAATCAAGTGTTCGTAAAATGAAAAACTCCAATGTTCCAAATCACTTAAATTCTACAAGTGTATATCAGCTCTCACCACCATCCATCGTAACAATTAAATTCAAGCTCTGCTATTGGCATAGTGATCTTAAAAACATGGAAATGGGTTCATAACTTTACTAGTAATATCAATCAATTGTCATTGTTGTGATGCTGACAAAATGAACACAAAACGCAAAAAGTCGTCAATTAAATATCGGTATGGAACCAGGGCTTCTCGGAACGCTCCGTAACAAAAACCCCAACTTACTGACTCATACAAACAAACTCTGCTTATGACATGATGATGCCCGTTGCCCGTTTCTTTGTCAACAAGTTTCTGCAAACCGTTCATCAATATGAGTTTTAATTTCTTTGTTTTAGGTATAACGTATAATTTGAAGTTCAAAAAAGAAAGTTATTTTTATGATGGTTGCTATAGTCATAGTATGTATATGAGAGGATAAAATGAAACGAATAGCTGCCGTAATAGCAATTTAACATTGGATGAAGTTGGAGAAAACAGAGAAATATTTATGGAAATCCTTGCGCAGAGCGGGCAGCAATGCTGCTGACCTTGGATTACTGCGAGTTGTGGATGTGGCGGAGCTGTGATGTCGAAGTTGGGAACCTGAAGTAAAAAAGTTGGGCTTTTTGGAAAAGTGGATACATTGAGAGCTTAAGGTGTAGGGGTTTTTGCATAAATTGTTTGTGTGTAGAGGGTCACTTTTTACCAGCAGTGCTTTAGGGTTTGCACAGGTTCCAGGGGGGTTTTTATTACGGGAGACATTGACGGAGTGGATTTTGATCTTATGCAAAAATATGCTATATGAGTTAGGAGACGCGATTCGCTTGTGTCCATGGGGGAAAGTAAGCTTATACCATGACATTAGCAAATAAGATGAAAATATGAATTAAACGTGTCGTCCTGCGATAGAAATGCTAACATTTTTGCATAACAATTAGAGTTATTCAATTTCGTGCTGGTCATATCAGAAACATGCTCAGAATTGAAGAAATACCTACTATTCACGTGGTGGCATGGAAGGGTATATTTTCAAAACAGCCGCAATGTAGGTGGTTACACACACTATGGAAACTTGCGTTTCGTCATACAATCACACCTTACGCCAGACATGTAATATAGGCATTACCTTCAATTCCTTAAAAGTTGCCAATATGTTTTAGTTTTAAAGGCACTTGTCAAATGAGACAGTAATCCTTTGTGACATACCAAACTGTCAAGTATGTTTGATCTAGATCAGTGCATATTTGCATGTGATACCAGTTGTACAAGATATGCTCAAACCTACACTTTACAGAACCTACCTCCACAAAACACAAGCAAAATTTCATTTCTAAATACTGAAACCACAAAATAAAGACTTCCTGTCTCTGGGGTGGGTGATTTTGTTTTTCAAATAAGTACGGTGCCACGAAGTGGATACTTTGTAAGATCTAAGACAAAAAAGTGGAACGGATGAATGAGTAAATTCTTCGCGTCAAGGTGTCTGTCTATTGATTTTTTTGAAACTCATCCGATTCCTTCGAAATATTGCAAGGAAATTTAGACGGTCAACGGTTCTATCTCGGAAGCCTATTGATTTGACCCCATTTGACATAAATTATCATATAACCGCGCCAAAAGCGCACCGTACCTGGGAAATAGAAATTTTAAATAGTTCCAACTAGAAAACATTCAGAAGAGTATCCCATCTCTAGTTTCATCAAGTTTACTGCTTTTGAGTACAATGGAACTAACGAAAAAGGACAAGGGGGGGAGTTAGGTAGGTCCCCATACTTGGAAATGCATATAACAAATTTATGAGAAAAAAACAGAAATATTTTTGAAGCATATGATTTTCCAAAGGGGGATTACACCGCTTTACTATTTACTCTTAAATATAATTCTCGTAATTGTATTGTGATCGCCAAATCCGAAAAGAAAATATTGACTCTTTCTTGTTGGCGAATAATGCACTGTTCTGTGCAAAATGATACGTACTTCTGCATGCCTATAAAACATGGAATATGTAAGTAGAGTTGTGATAATAACGCATAATTTTAGGCCCCTCAACTGGAAACACTTGAATCAAAACATAAAATGCTCGATGATGCGATTCCATTGGGGATTCCTTGGTCTGCAGCACCAATATTGTTGGAGCATCCAAAAAAACGCTAGATGTTGCTTGGGCCGCTGCCGCTACCAATAATGCATCATATGTACTACAACTACAATCCAATGTGTGTGGCCTTTTAATTTTCCACGAAAAATGGGATTAACAAAAAACCAAAATAAACTACGCTTGCAGTGATGCAAATGAAGTTTCTCGCCATCATCATTAGGGTTTTAGAGACACCATACTCGCTTAGCAATGCACTGCACTGTTTACTGTGCAGTGTGCACATATGCACATGCATGCATAGGAAATGGACACATTATTGTTGCGAAGACACTTGAGAGAGACAGTAAGCTGGCTGTACCCCCTAAAAGTATTCCTCCTGCATCCGACGCGACGACCAGAGAGACGAGATTCTAATATCTCCTTGGTACATCATCGTGTAAGTCGTAAGATTCTTTGTCTTTTTACGGCATCATATCACTCTGTGTCTAACTTTTATATTATGTGAATTTCGATTAGACTCATTACATACCTTGTCAATGATACCCATATATTACTGTAGATTTTAATACTTTTCTGTATGATGATATATATGAACGGTAGCGCATAGCAGCAGCAGCAGCAGCAGTTCGAAAAGATCGGGGTATAGGCTGTTGTAAAATGTGCTACCTTGTTACATATATAGCATGTCATTTCACTTTTAGCAGTTAGCCTACCTCCCACTTACTTGCCACATAAAAAACTACGAATAAGTAACACGTTTTGTTGTCCTGCCTGTTGTTTGTGCATCAGCAGTACAACGGCATATAAGCCGTGTAGTGGCTGGCTGGCAAGTGGCATATAATAAGCAAGCCATGCTATCATGCTTACAGTTTGGGTTCTTTTTTCCCTAGCTGGCGTGTATTGTATGTATGTAATTGAAAGGGTTAAAGGGAAAAAAGAAGAAAAAAAGGAGATTTTGTATTTATTCATCATCATATGATTTAGCACTTGCCAACTAGTACAAAAACACATCAGTATGAGGAGAGGAGCATAAGCACAACATCAATAATAATAGTAATCATAATAATTTTTTAGCATCAGCAGCACATCACCACACCACACGGCCGCCACGACGACGAGACGACGAAGAAAATAACAATATTGTGATGATACAAAAAGATATTAATGTTGTTGTTGATGTGACTACCTAGTTGCTACTATTGTGATTACGATTATAAACGGCAACATCACAAGACAAAGTAAAAGTACGTGTGTATGTGTTTCTGTCTCTCTCTCTCTCTGGTCTATGTGTATATGAATTACATCAGAGAGTATTGGATTATTGAATTGCATAAAAATAGCAGTAGCAGTGATAATAGAAAAACCATCGTCACCACAGCAATAAGTCGTATTAGAAATAGTAACAGTAGTAAACGGGAGAGTTGTGGGAGTGCGAAAATACATAAAAAAAATTTTTTAGAGGTGGCAGCAACTAAGCTATACTGAAATCTTGCTGAAAATATAGAGACTAGTAAAGATTACGTGCATCTGCGGCACAAAAATAGTTTTATTGGGATATCGGCTGTTATTATTATTGAACTGTAACATTATTGTGTGTGGGTGCTGCAGCTGCTACTGGGTTGGACAGTGTTGATATATATTAAAAATTTGATCTGTTGATGAATGAGTAGATTGAGGAAGGTGACGATGGACGTCTTTCGTCACTAACGGCTGTATGCACCATTGTCACTTTAACTGTTAACATGACAGTGAGTGCTATACGTGGCAGGTTAATTAGGTGAAATAATGCGAAAATAGTGTTGAACAGTGAGTGCTGACAATTATTTTTTGCATGATTGATACAGAATGTGTACACCTGATGTTAGTAAATTGTGCTACATGTTTTCTTAATTTTTTTGTTCTTAAGCGGCGCATGTGCTTGCCATGGTGGAGTAGTAAATAGTACTTTACACTTTAGTCAACATAAGAGTGAAAATGTTATGACTGAGCAGTAGTGGTGACAAAAATCAATCAGTATCATATCGCTGTGGTTGTTCTACAAGGGAATTCTTGTGCTAAAAACCAAGATCAACTCGACAGCGTGAAGATTCAAGATAATTGATAATGGTATGACAAAAGAGTTTACGATGCATTGTCTTTCATCTTTTGGCCACCTTTTGTTGTTTGTGATGTTTATAATTTGAATGGGTTCGGGTTTGAAGCAATCAACCTTGATTAAAACAATAGTCGTCGCAGTGAATGCATTTCAATTTCTAGGGAATTTGGTATATTATATTGTCAATTGTGGTTGATAGTTTGTTGAAAGAACTTATAAATAATTTGGTCATTGGTAGAAATAGGTAAATTGATTGTAGTAAAGGAATGAGCGAAAAGCTTGATTAACTAACCAGCGAGCGAAAACGATTATTATTCATTTCTCAAAATATCAGCCAAAGGTAAATTTAACTGTAGTAGTGTTATCGTAGTCCATAATAAATTTGTTAAAATTTCACATTAATAACCGCTGATGCAAATTCAATAGAGATACCGTAGTTAGCTAGCAACATCAGCAGCACAAGAAGATGTTCTTCAAGATCCTGGTTATTCGGACTTATTTCACATTATCTTTGGCGTAATGTAAACTTAATGAAAGCATTGCGTGCACGACGGTAGAACCTTTGACATACATGCACTGGTTTATAAAAATAATGGTTCTTAGTAATTAGTAACTGGAGCTAAAATAGTACTACTTCTACAAAGGTTTTTGTTTCGTTAGCACACACATTTAAGTTTAGTAACGTTAAAACTAGAAACTATATTTGCAATCGATTTACGTTTAAATGTAAAAAATATGATTAGTAATAATAATAATATTGTTGTTTGGCAAACGTTGGATTGATATATATCGGTTCAATTTTGAGAAAGGCATTAAGTTTACATTGAAGTGTAGATAAATATGTTGCAATTCTGTTTCGTTTAAAGATGTCACTTTGTTCATTCATTTTAATAGGTATGATTTTCACAGTAATGCATCTTTAATTTAGTGTAGGGCCCAACAAGCTGTATTTATTACTCATTTTTATAGCACCGTAGTATCGTCGGAGGGAATGAATATGTCAAACTTTGGAAAACTTGAATATTTATATGTTAATTTAGACTTAAGTACATCGCTACCTCGCTGATGTTGGAGAACTTTACCAAGATTGAAGATATTCACTTACGTTTTTTTGTTTACCACTTAAACAGATCAACCATAGTGACAGTTGTAGTGACAATCAAGAACTTGACATCAACTTTCCTATGCCGTTGGCCGTTGACATCTAAAGTGATTGATATGATACATTTCATATCTTCGTTAACCGAATATTCAAAGGATATTGTACTTATGAGGCCTTTGCCCACAGAAAGACACGTAACGCTTTGAACGATATTTACTTTTTACTTTGAATAAAAAGTATTTTGTCTTTGCGCTACGTTACAGCTATTTGCTGGAATAAAGTTTCTACAACTGCTGGTACGTTTATACTTTAATATTAATCGTTTATTTACAAAAAAAATTTATAATAAATTTTAAAAACTTAGTAATAAACAAAAGGAAGTGAGCGATCTTAGTATTCCTAATTAAAACGAATAGTTCATAAGAAAATAATTTTCTTTCTGAAAATGTAAAGTGAAGTTGGCGTTGGCGTACACGTACGTTACAAGTAGTTGTGTATTTATGACCTTAATTTTTTATAGTGAAATCAGCTGCCTTACCGCTACACAAATGGAGGTTCCCATATCTACATTTATGCACGTTCAAAAGTCCGGTAATACTTTTTTAAGATCTAACGTCAACGATGCGTTTATATGTACCCTACACATAATTCAGTTTAATCTCATTAAATAAAATTCACTGTCATGCTTAGATTCATATTGGCATCAGCCCAATACCACCTCAGCTTTTAAAAGTCCTGATTTGATAGAACTGAACTCGGACTCGGAAAGGAATTCCAAGCCCGGTAATTTAATACACGATTTTAAAAGTTATTGTTGTACTATGAATAATGTGGTCATTAGAGGATAACTATAATTTCTGTCATATGTCATGTTCAGTGGAACCTTTAAATTATTCATCGAGTCAAGAGGAGGTGGAAACAGAAGATGATTGCTGCGATGGTCCAGAATCTTCACATATCAAAGATGCACTAACTGGTGTGTATGATGTCACGAGTAATGATGAAGAAAGTTGTCACTTATTACAGACTGAAGATGATTCAGAAAATTCTGGTATTGAGTCATAATATAATTAAATGTAGAAAATCGAGATTGTGTTTTTAAGTCTTCACCGTTATATACGTTATATGCATTACAGAATCCGATCATGACGAAAATTCATCAAACTCTTCCGCTTCGCACTCAAGTTCATCTGCATGTGCTACAATATCAGATGGCGAGGGGGCAGATGATCAGTTAGGAGTTCGCATGCGGCAAAATTCTATGGAGAATTACTGGGACATGAGTATCGAACAGGAAAAGTACTATACAGAACAGTTTCATCTGTTACAACCTGATATCCATGGACTTGTAAGTTTTTCAATTGCTGACGTTTCCTAATCTTAAGACTATTTTAATGACCCAAAAGAATCAAATTTCAAAGCATTAAATTTTCACAAAGGTTAATGGTGCTGTTGCAAAAGGATTTTTTGAGAAAAGCAAACTTCCTCATTCGGAACTTCGTGAAATATGGCAGCTTGCAGATATCACAAGGGACGGTTGCCTAGACTTAAATGAATTTAAAATGGCAATGCATCTTGTTGTTCTACGTCGACACAATCTACCAATTCCTTCACATTTTTACAATCGACCACCAGACTTTGCGTTGACAGCAGGCAATTCTATAAATGCTGTGTACCAGCCGACGAAAAAAGTTTCTAGCAAAAGTTCCCCAAAAAGCACTGTCGGGTCCAGTGCAGCAACGTCGTCGACAACAATAGTCTCACATAAGGAACCATATCAGACCAAGAGACCTAGTAAAGGTAATACTATCATTATACTTGTAATGTACTTTTTAATAAAAAGGGAAACAGTTTAAAAATAATTTCAACGGTTGCATTATCAATATATGAACATTAATTTACAATCCTCACGTAAATTTAACCGTTTTTTTAGAATGGACAACTTTCGAAAACGAGCCTGTCAATTTTTCCTCAACGTGTGATACGAGCGGCCTCGTAGCTCCAGTGCCTGTGCGACTAAGCACTCCTGAAGATAAACTCTTAATGAGTAATAGTAGTGGAAATGCTAGTGCCAGCAAGGCACAACAACTGCAGCTTAAATCTATTCAGAGGCCAAAACTGTCTGGTCAGCATCCCAAAGTTTCCAGTGGAACTATTGCTCCACCTCCGGTATATATATTACATCTTAAAAAACTCCAACTTAAACATGAATATTAACTTTGGAAAAATCATTAACCAATTCTGATTTAACTTTTAGCCTCCACGAAGAAAAACCCATGTTCGTAGTTCTTCGCTGGATCTCAATAGATTGAGTATGGTCATAACAAATATATAAATATATACGTAATTGATTTTGTTAGTTTAGTTTCCATATATTGAATATTTATTTTTAAATTTAGCCATATCCAACGATCCATCCCAGGTGAATTCTGCCGCTATTGGTGGCTGCCCAGAAGTACCAAACCGAAGTTTCCTATCTCCTTCCCATCAAGGAGGAGCATTTTCAGTATATCGAAAACTACAACCACCCAAAACTATTCACGAGCCATATAGCATTCCTCCGGCCTTTAATAAACAGCAGGATAATTCTGCCAGAATTCATGTTGAACAAGATATTGCAGACATGAAGTCTGAAAATACGGTGTTATCCAGGGTAGCTAATGACCTTCTTCAGCAGCTGTCGGCTTTGCAAACAAGGAAAAGAATTATCAGCTTTAAAATAAACCAGCTTAATGATACCGGAAGATTCTCATAGTTAGAGTATAACAGTATATACTACGTTGGCGGTGGTAGTATGATTAACTCTATAGTAAATATTTTCCAATGCAACGGAAATGTTTCAGACTTAAAGGGTTATAATACCAGCTGCACTATCTCACATTCTAATACATACTGACATGTACTATTAAGTAAAACCGCTTCGTATCGTACGTAAGTAAAGCGAACTAGGTGTTATTACAAAAATGCATGTGGAGTTTGATTTTCGAACATGTACATTCCCGGGGTGTGCCCTCCGTAATGAGGATATGAAATCTAGCACATCTCAATGTTCATATCAATCGTAACTAAAATTACTGACCTTTCTTCTATAATAATGTGGTAATACTGACCGTGCGTGAGAAAATCGAATCGATTGTGTGGATTAGGTATCACTTAACTTTTAGTCTTAATCGCAGCTTCGACTAAAGTACGTATGTGTATGTAACAGAATTTTATTAGCAGTCTATGATTATGACTTTGAAGTAGTAGCACAATGTGCTGAATCATATAGGTTAACAAAAAAGGTTTGACAAATACCTGATAGCTTATATTAACGGATTGAGGGAAGTAGTCATTTTTGTCTTAAAACATAGTCTTGTCGTAGGTCGTCGTACGGATGATGGATATTTTGCTAAAGAAACTTGCATTGGATTACAAAACAAAAATTTCAATGTTTCTAAAATGCAGACTTTATATATTCAAGTATTTTGGGTGTAGCTTAATTCTAAATTCCGCAGCTATCATTTAATTATTAATAATGTTACTTAATAGATTCATTTGTGTTACATTATATTGCAAATAACTTTTAATATCACTGTCTGTCGCATATTCCTAACAATTTGTAAGATCTATTTGTATAGCGAGGAGGTCATTGAAAGATACAAACAACAACCTTTACATTTGACATTTTATGTTCGAAGCTTTTTTTATTATGAGATATCAGTGGTGAATAGTTAGAGGATACCATCAGTTATCTTAGGTATAATACTAATTTATGTATTACAAAGTTGTGTTATATCCATATTTCATTATTGTGCAATTGAAATTTGTTAAGATCGTTCACACTTGATCTGTCGGGTACGTTTTAAATGTAAGTGGAAGTAATATCCAAATCTGAGCAAAATCTTGCATTGGATATACAAACTGTTCGTTATACTAAACCGTAGCCAGGAAAATATTCTTAATATCATCTGTAAGTTACACAACAATAATTTTCAGACTTTGATCTAAACATGTAGTGCACTTATTTTCCACTATATTTAGTTTGGATGTTAACTATGCAAGAACGAATGTAACAAAAATCGTTGTCATTCTCATTCTATTACTTATTGAAGAAAGGAGAAATGGAGTAATTAAGTAGCAATTTCCGTACAACCATCTTTTCGTTTCGCAGCATATAGATATCATATTTTACCCTGTTGGATACTGTTGTTGCTTCATGCAGCTCCAGTGGTATTCAAAATAATTTTATTTTATGCCATTTGCATAATGATTATTGATAGAGTTTGTTAAAACAAATACACGAAATTAATCAAGAAATTGAAAATAGAAACTTTAATCATGTTAAAATGAGATTTAGATTTTCTGTGAATGTATCCGTTGTTTTCTGTGAAATTATTATTAACCATAGTATTTTATTTTAATTTGCTTAAATTGGAGGTACAGGGTGCGGACTTCATCTTCATTTTCAAGCCAATACTCTAATTACACATTTATATGCAAATATAGCATGTACAGATTGTTTTCCTTATTGATAGTGAGATAATGTAGTTTGAGATTATATATCTTCAACTTATGTTTGCTGCTAGGTTCAATAAGACCGATAAAAAATTCCTGTTGGTTTTTTATTAGTGACGTTTAAAAGAATGCATAAGATTAATAGCAGATTATAGATTGCTAAAATCCATGAGTAATAAATATTATTGTGTGGCAGTTATATTTTTAAAGATTCTGACCTTGACATGGTTATCATTATCTAAAACTGTAAAGCTGTTTTATAATTTGCATTATTGTTAGAGTTAATGGTTGTGTAAATGAACGTTTTTGGTGACAGGTAACCACAATTAGACGCTCATCGGTAGAATAAGAGAGCATCGTTGAGGTTGACTATACATGAATTTTTACTTTGCGGTAGCTTTTAGCATTTACTTTTGAACAACATGCTAAATTTTTTATCTATGCAATGAGTAGTTGACCTGAGAATTATTTATCCTATCCTAATAATCAATTGTAAATATTGTATAATTAACCATTAATATGCTCATATGCGTTCCCGAACCACATATACTAAATGACCCCAACAGCGCCCAAAAAGCAGAGCTGTTGGTAAGCGAGATATTTAAAATCGTATTTATAACTGCCGCGACAGAAACTGTGAAAGTATTATCATTAGTAATTGTTAACTGTTATGTTATGATTGGAGAACTATTCAGTTTGTTGTTTGGGTACTGCCATTTAGTTGCAAAGTCGAAAAATAATTTTGGTATTTGTATATAATCAAGTCATATTCAGAATGAACTGTACTGAAAGTGTGTGCGAAAATCTTTAAAAAAATGTTAACTATCAATGTAAACCATTTAAGTCGAGTATATTAATGAAAGCGTCAGTTAGTTTTCTACGATGATCGAAATACTAGGTGAAATTTGCTGAAGAATGTACTACTATTCTATATAAAATAAAGATATTTAAATTTTATGATGTACTAGCATTTCTTATATACAAAACAAATACGGAATGTTGTTAGATACCTTGAAACAGAAATCGCAGACGCACAGCACGGTTTATTGATATACTGCTTTTGCTTACTGATGTCCCTTCATAGTATTTTCAATTTAATAAATTGACTCGATTCCCTCCCTCCCTATCCGAATCTATTGCCCTGCTTTCTGAGTCGATACATGCGTACCTTGCTTTGTGAACCTCCAACTTTGGATCCTCCAGCATAACCGGAAAAATATAAAAGGTTAAGTTATATGGACCACTGCTCAAACTTTTTTGAAACGTACACTTAAATATGGCAAACACGCATAGCTTGTTGTACATTGAATAGCTTGTTTGGACTCCATACGGGGTCAAAGTTCAAAGTGAATTAATTGCTGCAACTGGAGAAGGCTTGGAATTTTGGAATTCTGTTTACGTAATGTATAGTTCAAACCGATAGTTGCCAACTCCCAATTTTAGTGTCCCTTAAAATGTTGGTCAATGTTTAAAGTTTGTTTTAATTACTCATGTACAGTCAAAAAGATTAACAAATAGATTTTGATGTCGTTTCCTTGCTCCCGGTCGCCAAGGCTTATTAGCTTAAAAATAGTCTGTAAAGTGTTGACTGCGTAATGGCTACCAGAATTTGTCTCTCATTTCTCATTATTTAAAATCACTGTATAGAACGACAATCTGAATATTGCTTTTTAAATCGTCCGTCGTGAGAAAATAGTGTATCACCTATACCGCATATTTTATGTATATTTTGCCGTTGGTGAGATTCTACAGGTAAAATGAACTGCAGAACTCATGATGTAGATGGTGTTAATGTATCGCATGGTAAGGATACTTGCTAAAAGCAAATAGGAAAAACAAACTATTTTACTTCCATCCATATAGATTTAAAAATGCGTACACAATCTGCTTCGGTGTAATTATCATAGCTGCAAATTTTATTTTAGTACATATTTTTCTCAAAATGGAGTCGCTTGCTAACGAAATCAATGATATTCAACGAATGATTATAGTGAGAATGTAAAATTGCTAGACATTAGGCAACGCTCTAAATTAATGGGGCATCACGAGACAAATATGTATCAATATTTCATGTTTCTCTATTTATGCAATGTGTCGCCATTTTCAACTAATAGATAATAATGTAATTAGCAAATATAGACGATTTACAACACTTACAACATAAATCATTCAGAACATGAATCGTCTTCAACATGTATGAAACCAGTATATGTAAACGAAAAACTATGTTGCACTTGCCGTGTTGTTTCTGTGAAATCGTACTTTCATTACGTTGCATTCATTGCATACTACAAAGAGTGGTATGATTGTGTGATTAAGATTGTCTACGAAAGTGTGAAAGAGTCATTTTATGACAATGTACCTGCATAAAATTTTGTTTCCATTAATATTTTTCTTCGTGTTTTATGAACATTACAATATGGAAAAGCAAAACAAAAAGTATGAAAAACCCTGAATTTACTCTTTGCAAACTTGTAGGTACTGCTTAATTAACGAGTAAAGTACGAAAAACACGACATTCATTTCATAGAAAATTATTTTACTCGAGATATTGTATTATATTGTCAATCTAATTACACTTTAAATGCACGGCAATACAATAACATTACTACCACCGTGCTCGTCTTTGTCAATGCTAGGATTGTGCTCACATGTTGGTCACATGTGTATTCGCAACAGTTTCAGCAGAATTATTGACACCAGTTTCAGGTGGAGCTTGACAGGCTTCCGTAGGGTCGGGTTTTTTTCGACATGATGCAAACCCATCCTCCACATCCTCCAATTTGTCTGCCATTGCCAAATCATTGGTTTCCGGAATGAGTAATGAAATCATGCCAGAACAGATACATACAATACCAAATATTATATTCGGTATATCCCGATATACAGATTTCTGGTGAAAAATACATAATTAAACCAAGCAGAATTAGTATTCCCAGGCGGTAAAAATATATGAACTTTTAAAATTAAAATATTCTGTACTGTTACCATTCCAGCCACCACATACGGTGCAAGAATTGATCCTACTCTTCCCATGAATACTGCTGCCGCTAACCCTAAGTTAAATTTTATATATTATATTCATATTTGTTATTTCATTACATTATTGCGCATATAGGGTCTTTTAATGATTTTATTTCATTTCTCTTTACCTGTTGTTCTCGTGGCGGTGGGGTAGAGTTCCGTGCCGAGTAGATATATTACGGCAAAGCAAGTGGTTATGAAGAACTTACCACACATCGATATTGCCATTCTAATCGCTTCAAATTCTGTATTGAAATACAATTGTTTCAATCGCAGGTAATACTATAATCGAAGAAACTTTATAATTTTCTTTCTAAATTATTTTACCCGTTGATATGCATGCAATACTAAATGTAGCTATTGCCGTAGCAAAAAATGTTAACACTATTGTAGGCCGTCGACCAAATTTTGACAAAAAGGGTACAACTACGGTGTATGCAGGTACTTCAGATAATCCCCTAGATATCCAGCGAGCAAACAATGTTATACATAAAATTGAATTAAGTTACTGGCGACTTCAAGTATTGCTTAAAAAGTTACCCTAGAAACACCATCATGTAGGGATCATTTGTAAGTGTCGCCGAGTCAAAAACGACCCCGTAGTATACAAGGTCTACGGACACGAACAGGAACCAAATGAGTAGAGTGCGTCTTCTCATTTCTGGAGTTGCCAAAAGGCTAGAGTAAGTTGAAAGCGTTTTTATGATAGGACTCCACACCTTTTGGCATGTCTTTTTGGTTTCTGGTGCCTCGGGTTCAATGGTGAAAGTGGCCACTCTGACTATCGAACAAGACCGCACAATTTCCATTATGTCTTCGGGTTTACCCTCTTTTTTGTTTTGTTTAGCCACTTGAAGCAAGTGTTTCAACGACATTTCAGAACGTCCTGTAACTGCAAGCCAACGAGCAGATTCTGGAAGCAACCTATCGACAAAAAATGTTCGTATCGTAATTTTTCAGCTTCCAACAACGACACAGTTTAAGACGAGTGTGAAACAGTTTTTAGTTACCAAAAGTAAGAAATCAATAAAAGTCCAGTCACTGAAAATGCAAGTTGCAAGTTATGCCAATCTCGAATATAATATGCGTAAAGAGGTAGTAGCATGTATCCCACAGCAAATGGTAGCTGTTGTACCATTCCCATTGTTGAGCGTGACTTTGTTCCAGTGTACTCCATTACTACAAGGTAGGCAATGAAATGGAATATTAATTTTTTTTGTGATATTTTAGAAAATTGGGGGTACTTGATTATAAAATCTATCTTTTGTTTTCGTTTTACTCCATACGTAAAACGTAACAATTTTGGTACGCTCCAGCGCCCCCAAACGCCACGAAGAAGCGGAACAGGATGAGCTGCCAATATGTAGCAGAAAACGAGGCCAAAGTGCCGGCGATTTGTACCATTAGTATACTGATTAAAACGGATTTTCTACGACCAATGTAGCTGTAAAATTGTTTTTTTTAAATAAGTGATATACAACTTTGGTGTAAAATATTATTGCACGCCGTCATGTAAAATTCACTATTAAAATATGTCTATAGCATTATCCTGAGGGTTTTAAAAATCGTATTATAATGAACAAACCGATCCGACAATGATCCCAAAATCAGAGATCCGATAAATACACCACACATGTATGTAGCCTGTATAGTTGGGGCAAGGTAGAGATTTTCGCAAACAATTTGGAACTGTCACAATAATGTTAAATACTTTTTTTAATATCCTAAACATTAAATATATATCGTATATGGAGGGACATGCCGATTCACAAACCTGTGTCACTAGAGTGGACTTGTAAGTGCTGTTGTCAAACATCCATCCATCCGAACAATATTTAGTGGCTGTCTCGTTGGTTAGACCCCTTTTGAGCATGGCTTCCTTATAAGTGAGATTCGCTAAGTAAGTGTAATCAATATCGTAGTACTGACAGCTTTCCCATCCCTGTCCATCTCTTTGTTTACATGCAACATTTAGGAAGTGAAAATGCAAATGGTGCATAATTATTCTGATGACTGGACTGCACACACTCGGAGTAACGGTTGCGCAGTGAAAATTAATGAGCTATTTTGCAGTAGACGAAATTTTAAAAGTTTAAAGAGTGTTGTCGTAATTCAGTAATTCATCTTAAGTTGATCTTAAGTTAAGGCGTTTGTGATTGACAGATTAATAGAAAAATTGTCACCAATGATGTAAATTATTTATTAATTATTCAGGCCTTACTGCTTCAAGGGTATTGATACGTTGCGAATTTCATTTTCCGTCCAACCAATTCCATCCAGTTCTGAAACTTTGCACCAATGTGCAGGAACCGCGCCCAGGAACACATATCCTAGGTGGTGCCATGAGAGTATAATGCACTATGAAAGTTCCAATACAAAACATTTTGTATCGTTGCACTTTTAAATTGGATGTAGTAGTCGATATTAAAAATATGTTTGAAGTGACCTGACCTGCAGTGAAACTACTAACAAAAGAGTAATTTGGTAGGGTCCATTAGATCCGATATGTTCAAACACGCGATCAAAGCCTGCAGTTCCCGTCATAACGTTTCAAGGTGATTAAGTTAAATTATAAAAGAAACTCGAGAAGGTGAATTATTTTGCACAGTCGAACCAAAAGGTACGTTCAGGTTTAATTACACAAAAATATATTTTATATAACACAATAAAAACTTTTATAATGACTACCAATTACACATTTGGTTTTCAATGCCACTTAGGCAAGGTTAAATGCGCTTTAATATTTTTACATAAGCGACAAGAATGAGGTCCCAAATTAATTGTGAAATTGCATTATTTCAGTGATGTTGTAATAAAAAATATGGCACTTACTTATATGCGCAATTTATGATTACAAGAGTTCGACAGTTAACCTAACGCAGTACTTTGTCTTGTTGTATGCCTTCTGATGATGAATTAATATTATATCCAATGTGTATTCCTGGTAAAAGCATATTTGAAATGTTTTAAAGCCTGTAAAATGTACATCCATGCTAAAAGCTTCTTTTCGTAACAGAAAATAAATAATTAAAATTCACCTTTAACGTATAAATAAAATATGTGATCTCATTAATCACACTTATCATAATTGTATCGTTTCGTTTACACGATGCTTTAGAGATACTAATTATATGCCTAAATCCTTTATACACGATATAGACGTTGCTTTTCATTCATCTCAAAAGTCGCATACATGTCACCCGTAGTTGTTTTTTGTCATTAAAAGCGTTTCGCTCATCTCGCAAGTCGCAGCATTCACACTTTTTCAATCATGTATTTATAAGAAAATCGAACTTGATAGACATAATTGGGAGAAGTATTTTTGATTCTCTATTTTTTACATTTTTGTCCTCATAACACCATGTCCACGATACAAACAAAATTATGAAAAACTTCCTTGTTGCGATAAAAGCAGTAGCAGGGGTATTAAATAATAGCAAGCTAGTTACATACACACGTTCTGTCTGCACGTTGCTTTATAAAAATTACTCTCTGGACATCATGTACTGAATATATTCGATAAAACTCATCCAAAATCATGCCTGCTGTAAAATTTATTTTATCCATTAATTAAAGACACCACCATATTAAATGCATCATAAAACTTTGAGAGAGTAACGGCCACATGTAGAAACACGCGATTTATTATCCGTAGTCAATCTATACCTCTTTATAACCACGAACTGAATAAAGTACAACTTTTTAAAATCAGTTACAGTTTCTCGCAATTGAACTTTTGAAGGTCGACGACTTCACTTGGTAAATCATCCATTACGAATTATAAGTCTCCTTCGTATATTTTATCTAGGATGCCGTAACAGGTGTAGTCGTCATCCTTTAACTGTTCTGCTGCCACAACTAGTACTAAAAGTTTCATTTAAAAGGGTGTAGTAATTTTGCTTGGTAGTTGTACTTTTCATGCAGGGACCGATAACGGAGCTTTAACTGATCATCATAAAATGATATGATTACATATTTTGAGCTAGTAGACCTTCATCGAATTTTATATAGCTAGCCAGAGGTTCTAATATATAATCTAAATTTTCTTGAGTAATCTTTATCGTTTCGTATATAGAATCGGATGACGAGGGGATGTAAATTACAAATAAGCACACAATATCAATACACGATTTTACAATTTCCCAGCAGCAGACTATGCCACTATATTTCCATAACAAATGTTTTTATAAATTTTAGAATAGAAATGCTAATGCAAAAAAGAGGCATAAACAGATTATCTATATAGAAATTAAGCACGATAGAATACATGTACAAACAAAATCATTAAACATTGATGTAAACATACACTATTATCTGGACATAATATAATTAGTGGGTAAAAACAATTAAAATATTATTATTATAATTAACAAGTAAGATATTTTATCAAGAAACTCTTAATAGCTGGATCTCCTCTGAACGATTGGAGTAAGAGAGTAGACTTCATCATCATCATCGTCGAAGCCAAAAGAAGCCTCTTCTGGAGTTTCAGGTTCGTTATTCTAAAAAAAACACTTTGTTAGGATATTACGCATACTAAATATTGTGCAAAATTTCGAATAAAAAAATTAACGCACATTACGCTCGTCTTCAAGTTCTTCAAGAGTCTGATAAGATAACTGGCACCATTCAGCTGTAAGTGCTGGGAAATATTCTCGATAGCATATATATGCTATCACAAATCCAATTATGCTGCCCACTACCACATCTAGAACAACGAATAAAATATTTACGGTGCAAAATAAAAGGAAAAAACGTTGAGGCAAAGTTGCAGTTTAAGTGTACCCTGCCAATGATGACGATAGTCGCAGGTTCGCGCTATCGCGACCAAAATGGGAGTTATCAACAGTGGTGCGATTACAAAAAGAGAATATTGCCTATTGTTGCCTCGATCGTAGTAGAATAATTTTAATTGTCCGGATAAATAGTAGATCATAAATCCGAAACAACATGCTGCCACTAGACAAAAATAATTAACGCAAACAATGATAAATTAATTGGTAATAAACCATTTCAACATTTTTGCCCATTTGGAGTTGAACAATAACAATATTTCCTTACGAGCAGAGTGTCCACTTGGAAAACTCCTCCTACCATCCATAATGTGATAATCGTCCGCATTCCCCACGCAGGTCTGCTTCGACATGTCGGTAATCGTCATATATTGTGACTCGCCGTAACATCTTGCCAGGAAGTCTGGCCGCGGGCGACCTAAAATGATATTTGAAAACTCGCATTACTAAAATCTTGAAAATATCGATAAAGTTGTCTAGTTCACCGGTGACATATTAGTATATTCTTGCTTATACGTTGTAACACACCGACAAAGATCTTGATTATGTTGACGGTGATCCCAGTTACTGGGACGCTTAAAAGATAGGCGTACACAGCTTGGAGAGTCTCCGCACTCCTTTCACGAGCAATATGAACAAAAACTACCAGCATCATTGGGAACATTATCATCGAGACCTAACAATTAAAAGTCATAATGTTAAAAAAGAATCAAATTGTATATACGAAATTCCATTTTAAAGCAGGATTATTGCGATAAAAATTATACCGGATCTAATAGGTTCTTAAAAATGGGTCCTGCGAATTGCTCCAAAAAGGAGACTTTAGTGATGGGATATCTGTATAACCATAGCTCTTCCGGTTGCATAATACGTTGAAATGGTTCAACACCCTCACTAAGACTTCATTTAGATTTTTAAAACATTTTTATTGTGCATTTCAAGGAAGCATACATACGGTGTACGATGACTAAAAGAAATACTTACAAGAATAATAAAAGTAGTCCAAATCGCCATAATATATGTATAACGCTGGGATGAATCAGGAAAGGACGTCGTTGGGGTACCTCCTCTTCGTATTGAAGTCGCACCTCATCTTGTTGTTGAAATGATCTCGGCCATTGGCGTTGAAGGGGCCTTTGATCCTGGTGTAGGAACATTGTTTCCCTTTGACGTCGCAGAGGATACTCATCCTCACTGCTGTCTGGTGCCCCGTTCAAGCGATGCATTTTAAAATAACCTACGGACAACCTTGCTATTTTCTGTATCTAGTTTTGAATTTATTCGGCCAAATGCAAATCGATCGATAGAACAATAACGGACAATCGAAGTCTTCTCCCTCTCTCGTTCTCTCTCCTCTCTAAGAAAGTCAAAATATTAATTCATTCCTCCCCGAAAAACTGTTCATTACACATTAATGTAACTATTGTAATGTAGCCGTTTTAAACATCATCAATTTATAATACAAGTTCAACTACCTCTCCTCTTACAATAACAATCAGCAACAATTCAACCGAACCTAAAATATTCAAAATTGCCCAAAATAACGTTACAAAATTGAAAGAAATACAAGATGTGTCTAAAATTATTTGTAAGCCATGCATCTTGAGCAACTTTTTCCTGCCGAAGTTGTTCGTTCTCCCATGGTCAAATCAGGTATGCTATGCATTTAAGCATCCCAATTGATTAACCTTCAATCTTTTATCTTGCATCCACTATCCACTGTTGACTTATGACTTATGCTTTCACTATCTATTAATTAACATTATTATTACCATACCTCACGACAATTATTATTAAACGGCTACCAACCCCACTTTGCAAAATCCAGTTCTGACACGGAAACAAGATAATTTTGAAGTTAACACTTATTAGTTATCAACTACAATGCGAATCGTAAAATAAGATGACTTTTATTTTCACATGACTGATCTTGGACTACTACCACTACCAACTTAAGACTTACCAATCACAATCCTCCAACTGCTAGAAGCTGCTACACTTTTGACTTTATTATTTAAATTTGCTTCGGATTAGTTTGTAAAAAACAAATTTCTGGACAAAATCTCGAAATAATCAAGTAAACATTAACTTTTCGCTGCTACTTACTCCGATGGCTGGCAGTTTTTTAGTTAAAATTTCTCAACGTTGTAATAAAAAATAATAATAGAACCTTGATACCTTGATCCTTGAACTACCTTGATAAACCGATGACAGAAAGAGTGGAAAGGCAAAGGTTGAGAGAAGAAGGGAAGACGACCAAACCAAAACGAAAGGATGGATCGGGTGATATGATGGTATTAGAGATAGTTGGAGAGAATGTACCAAAAAAGGGAATATGGATGAGCGAAATAGGCGCCAATTGCAGCAAGCTGAGAATTACTAGGAAAGGATTAGAACTTACTATTTGTTATTGCAGGTGCCGTTGTAGTATGTATTGTAGTGTGATGTGATGTATGAAGTGTGCGCGAAAACCGTATCATCACATCATAACTTGAACCAACCACGAACCCATTGCTGGGCAAGACACTACCTGCAATCGGGAATCCAGTTTGTGCTCGGTACTCGTCAACAAGGTTTGAACTTGGTGTTTACCAATAAAGTTTGAAACCATCAGAGATCAGAATGGCATTTAATGGAAAATAGAAGATTCCTTTATTTTCCACTTTCCAGTATATGAAAATGGGAAATTGACAAATAAAGTATTACACATCTGCATACGACCAACCCTGCCCATCAATGCTATGATTAGCAACATAATATCTAAAATGTACACCAAAACACGTTTCGCGGTGTATAATTTATAATATTATTAGTACTCACTGTCCAACATAGAGGGAGCATAGAAACATTCGGTACGAATAGTGCAGTAGTGTAAGTGGTACGTAATGAATGGCGATCAGGCGATCATACCAGCGGAAATACAGAGAGCAGCGTTTGTTGGCATGGTATGGCATGTTTAATTTTTCTATTTTTTTTACGTTGTTGCTGTAATATGAACATTTTACCATAATGTCCATAATCAAACTTTCTTATATATTTAATACAAAATTGTAGAAAGCAGCTATAATTACCTGGTAAATGATTGGTGAAACATGGTGGTACATCATGAAACATGGTAGTAAAAGAGATAGTCATGGTTAGAAGTCTTTTTGTTTTTTGCGCAAGTAGACCATTCGCATGAAAACAACTGTATTCTTAATGCCATTATTATGACTTCTGCAGAAGTAATTCTAGTTTTGGACGATCGTGTTGTGGCCGTCCGTCCGTGTACGGACGTCCGTCCGTGTACTCTTGAAGGAAAGCGAATTTCAAAATTCTTTTTTGCAGGTAGATAGATTGGATCAATAGCTTGGCTAAGGTCGTAGATGAGCTTCGGATGTCATCCCCCGGGGGAGCAGCAGGGGTAAAAATTAAAAGTTGGCCAAATTAGCTCAAATTCAAAATATAGGTAGGTACGTAGTAAATAAGTAATTTTTGCCAAGTTTGACCCAGATTGGTTGACCCATTTTGCCCCCAGGGGGTATATAAGTCAAAATCTTGTGTTCTTTCCCATTTGAAGACAATAAGTCGTATCAACATGGGAATTTTGCCATTAGACTCGTAATGAGAAGGGCTTTCATATTATGTGAAAATGAAAAAGCTGCAGCGCTCCCTTGCGGGAGAAAATTAGAACTAAAATTTTTAACTTTGAATTTTCACATAGCAAGTGGGGCTCAAATTTTATACACAGATACCCTTTAGGTATCTTTATAAGTATAGCAAGTTTGGTCCGGATTGGATAATTCCTGTGGGTTTTGTAAGGGGTCAAAGTTCGAATTCATCATCATCTCTCATCACTATAGTGTAAACTTTTATGCAAATGCATATTTCTAACGCGTTCTCCGATTAACCTAAGCTTAAGTATGCATCCATATCACACTAAAATAAGACAGTTGAGAGGCACTTATTCTTGCATATTTTGCATATTTAGCCGTTTACTGCATATTTGCATATACAGTTAATAAAATGCATCTATAGTGGATATATGCTGCGTTTTCAAAGCAAAATTTTTCCTTTAAAAAATCAACAAAAAATTGAAGAAAACTAAACAGAAAAAGGAAGTCCATTAATAATATATTACGAAAATTGACAAACTAGCTTTACTTTTGCATATGCAAAGAACGAAAACA
>JAHZNE010001220.1:0-12827 GCA_027744055.1 Callyntrura sp. NNG-2020 | reverse complement strand
ATTGAGCCAGTGCGTAGTGAAAAGATTTTTGAAAATATTTGCTGGGATAGTGGTTTTATATAGGGGTCTTTCAGAGGGCTTAATTGGTAATAGCCTTTGAATATTTGAAATTCAAAATTTGATGCGTGTAATTATTTACGAATAGCCAAGGAATCTTCATGTAAAATACATTATTGGTTAAGGCAACCAAAATAGGAAGTGCTGTGACTTTGAAATCTCAAAATTCGTTGGAAGGAGGATTTTATAGAAATCCCACTCCATCAAATTACGTGATCTCCCCAACTATCTGACATGCTATTTATGAGTTCTAACTTCCCGAAAATAATAAACCCTATCAACTCAGGGACATAAAAAAGAGACGAAGTTTTGCGGAATTAAAAATGGATATCGTCATAGATAAAACCCCCATATACCTCGAATGGAAAGACGGCCGTACAACGTAAAACCAAAAAGAGACTTCGTCTCTTAAGAATTCAGACATGGAGTTTAAGATTCTGCAAAAATTCTCTAGTGTCACGTGATGGTTTTTTAGCGTTGATATTATTACTTTCACTGCTAATACACATTCAGACTGGAATAGTGGGCTGACTAGTCAGTTGGCTAAAATCAAGTTTAAGCTTGGTATATGGAAGTTGTCGGACACAAGGAATATTAATTAATTTTGCTCCACGCTCCCATTGAATATCTCCCCCGGGAGTAAAATCATCTACTCAGGCCAGACTAGCTGGCCAGCCAAACCTTGCAAAATTGTATAGGTTTTCGGAAATTGGGAATACCAGTACTGTAACGTTAATTGCACACCACATTCCCACTATACAATCCCCCGTTGTGTGGTACACCAATTGCATCTTGTGAATATGTCTTTCGGTCGAATTTGCATTTGCAGGTTTTAAAAAACAAATTTAAAAGTATGGCCACTTATGTATACGGAAATGTTTATAAATACTTATCCAAGTAAGCTCTGTTAATATTGGGTGTTAATTTTAAACCATTTTAAGACAACGTTTTAGTTGTAGAAAACCATAAAATAGCCATTATTAGCGCATGACTCATTAGAATAGAATAAGGATGCATCATAACAAGTAAAATAAGGTGAAAGAAGTAATGCCAGTTACAGTATTTCTTAGTAAAAGTTGTTGCACAATCAATAAAACTTTTGTTTTTATATCTTGTTATTTCGTGAAGAGTGGAAGAGATAGGGACTCCCACGTCCCGGGACCATGATAGTACGTGAAAGAAACAGAATCTCAGAACTTTTGTAATTCAATTGTTAATTAGAGATGCAATATTCAGTTGTTCAAATGATCGAATCGGTTTGAATGAACTGAGACGAGTTTTATAAAACTTTACTTGAAGAATACGCTAGTTTCATTGAGTAAATCTATGTTCATTTGCAATAACTCTAATATTGTTGTGCTTTAGGTTTTTAAAAATGCACGAAGAACAGTACAAACAAATAAAAGAATTTGACATTACGATCGCAATGTGTATTGTTGCCTCTCTTGGAGAGCCTCCGCTGTTACAAAAATAATGTTAAAGAAGTTCTATTAATTACACGTTAAAGATTTCAAATATTAATGTCTGTCGTAATGTGAATTTACCAAAATATCAATCAATATACATACTCAGGTAAAAATGAAGATAAGTTGTGCTGTTTATGAGGAGCCTTGAATGGGCCCTGCTTTAATAATTACAACATGTAAGCTACTATTTAAAAAACATCCTACAGTTAGACGCTTGTGCGTGACAGTTCATTTGAAAGGCTTGTGCTTTGTAATATACTTGACAATCCACTGTGTCGGTAAAACTCATTACCGTTACTATGTTAAATAAATGAAATGGGAATAGTATTAGCAGCAACAGCTTTCAGTCTCTCTATCTACGCTTCTTTAAAACATGTCAAGTGTATATAGTGTCATGTAGTTTCGGTAGCTACAATGAACACAAAAAACCTCATATCGCAGTAGTTCCAGTGCGATACTAAAATGGGGATGACTTCCTCTCAGTTGCAGGCTTGTACGTTTCGTTATCAGAGCACATTATACAAGGAACATATCAACCCTAAGAACTATCGCAAAAGCGGAGGAAGAGAAGCAAAACTTCGATTCGCCCATTTCTCCTGCACAACTTCATTTTATTCTTGCGTTACCCCACGTATAAATAAGTATATATTAATAATGTGTATCCTTTTTGCCATATACGTCTATGACTATAATATCGATATGTCACAAACAACACAGTCGCACATACCGAAGATACATTAGAGTTTTTGCTACGTGTTGTGCGCCCGTATTACATCTACATCTTTCGTCGTCCTTCATTTAATATTCATTCGCATTTCGTATACTCTACAAGACCATTTTAAGGAAGAGAATCACGCGTTGGTTGGTTATATCTATTCCGTTAGGAGAAATTGCTTTTCCTCTATAAACTAAATGAGATTACCGTGTCTGTTCATAAGGGACTTTTGAAGTGAAAATGTCATACTTTGAAAATACATTAGCACATGACAAAGATTCTGACGCATCTTTCACTATAAATTGTTATGTATAATGAATGTGGGATGATTCCATCTCACGAGATGTGAAGAAATCATTCAAGAGTATACAATATGAACTTATTACCTTACCACAAAATGAGAATTTTTTTCCATTTTCATAGCTTCGTAATTTTAAAAACATGAACGGTGAACGCGTCGTCATAAACTTGTAGATTTGCAAGCTGCTGTTATGTGCCATCGATTTTTGTATATTTTAAAACAATAACATTTTGTTTTCATTGCCATGAACATATTGAAAATTGTAGAAGGTGGTTAGGTACGCTGATATATTTTGCGCTCTATTTAATGACATATGCAATAACGATGAGTAAGTATTGACATACAGTTATTATCTTTTCCTAATAGAAATGATCGAAATTACGGATCACAGAGTCTCCGTCGAGAAGGAAACGATGGGATGGCTACTCTACTGACTATCCACTTTTCTGCCTTTCACCTCACCTTTCTGCCATGATCGTTTAAATAATATATATGATTACAAAGGTATGGCCTTGGGAGAAAATACGCCAGTATCTATACTTGAAATCTATATCTACATACAAATATTGGCCTATAATTAATATAAGAGAAAGTGTAATAAAAAGAAATAACAGACACAGACGTGTTCGTAATCTTGTGCTTTCGAAATTTTTCAACGAAAAATAGAAACAGGAGAAGGGAGGACTGATACAGGACACTGACACCGACCTAATTCATTTATCAAAGGATTTACAAGTAAATGAAAGGAAGAAAAGATCATCTTTGCATCATCATATCATGGTCGCTGTCACATCTTTCTATACTAGGTGAGCAGCATTGCTGTAATACAAATGAACGCATAACTTCTGATTTTGTTAGAATGTTTATTTTATTGTCAGTTAATCTTAACTTCGCAAACCACAACATCCATTTACGAGAGAACATTGAATTTACGTGTAAACAGCGTTGTTTAGAATAGAAAAGAGCTTTCAATTTCTGTCTATCCTTGTGAAGCACAGTGTAATGTAAGAACCAATAAAACTAATGTACGGTATGCAATTATTGATCTTCTCTAAATATTACATACAACACGAAATTGTCTTCCGTACATTGCGCTAAAGAGTTCTGGCCATTTCAGCATACTTAAACGTCCTTCTTCCATCAATGGCAAGAATTTAAATGCTTTCATGCCTTTCAGAAAGCAGCTATAATTTTTCTGCTATTACAAAAGTTCATTTTAGCTGTGTACAATTTAAAATTAATTTGGTAATAAAACTCAATTCGACCTACTTCTTTTCTCGCACTTGGCGCTACTTCCGGCAAACTGTTTTCCTTCTCCGTTTTTATGTCGTCTAAAAGTCGCCTAGTGCATCACACTACTATTATACATTTTTTACAGAGCTAAACACATGTACCTTTGTGTATCTCGTCGTAGTATGTCATCCCCGAACTAATGATAAATTCAGTGACTGAGCTATTCATCCAACGTGAGAGTTGATGCAGCCTTGTTTACTCGTCAGTGCTCACTGCTCAGTACATCCTATATGTATTCATATTTTTTTAAGCTTTCCGTCTCTATTTTCACTTCCAGTGTATTAGCAAAAATGAGCCTAACAGTCAAAAAGGTTAAAGCTAGTAATCCACCGCGTCTACTACTTTGCACTACAAAAAGGGATGACATAGTATAGGCGTGTGTAGTGTAGTGGAGTAACATGTGTGGAACCCGTTATGACTGCAATCAATTTTCTCGGTTCTCGGCGGACCCATCAAAGCTTGCTTTCTACATCATGATTTTAAGAGTAGTTTCCCTTTTTCTAGATATTCATGGTTTATTGCAGTGGTTAACCGTACGTAAAGGAAAAAATTTCGCCCTCGGAAAAAAGACTGAAAATAAAAGCGATATTAGAAAGTTGAAACTAATGTGCTCAGTATGATGATTTCAAAGGAACTTATATTTTATAGCAGTAACAGTAACTATCCTTAATTTTCTCCCTTTATGTTTCTCCCTTTAAGTTTCATATTTAACAATTCATTATCTTCACACGCCGCATGATTAGGTAAATCAGATTAATGATCGATCAATTTTGTCTTGTCAACTCCGCTCCGGCCGTCTGACACATATCCGTGTGTTTATGGAAACTTTTACTTCTCTGCCTTTACGTGCTTTCACCAGCCAATTGAAAAATTTAGCGGCGGGACAAATTTGTTTTGTCTTGTGACTTTCCCCGAGAGGGAACTTAATGCGTTTTGCTTCAAATAACATAATGTTAATGTCGCCTCATCCTGAAACAAACGAACTCGGTAATCCTATCACAATTTTATTATTAATACGTAACAATGTCGGTGCTTGTGTATGACAGTTTTCCACCTAAAAGTTTTAGACGTTTTGAAAGTATGTCTTACTAGTATAGTACAAAGGCATCACGGTACCAGGTACCAACTATGTTTCGGTTAAATTAGTAAATAAGTCAAGTTTCCACGTTGTCTTCATTAGCATTGTCATTCCATCCTAATACCAAGAGCTTGACTACCTTACGTGGTAAAATGCTGGCATTCTGTTGTGAACTAATAACGAGGTATACTACGTAGGTACAAATGTAAGGAATGATATTATGTAATAACAAAAACTGGTATTAAATTTCTCGGTTCTTAAGAATGTTATAAACTATTTTAGCGTAAGATCTTCTATGAAAAATCTACATGATGTTTCAAAATGTACACTCTAAAGCGCATTCTTTTCATATGTGGTTTGGATGTGAAAGAAGGTAGCACTAATGTTATTACGTAGCAATATTTTAGGATGAAATAAAACAATGAATGTTGAATGTATCCTGTTCAAAAATTAAAGTGGGAGCTTTATGGACAACTTTAATGATGGAGTGAGTAGATTGAGGTATTTTTACAATTGTGCATATGGAAAAATAACGCGGTTTTATTACGGTAGCAGTGCTGGCACAAAGAAACTCAAGAAGAATAAAAGAAATCATAAAAGAAGGTAGTAGGCGCTTCCGCCTTTTGTTTTATGAGAAGAAGTTAATGATTTGATGGAACTCCGTCAAAAACAACTATAATTCTTCTCATAATGAGGAAAATCGTTGTAGTAACACACGACAGAGTCCTTTAAACAAGCCGATTTATTTTTAACTTTTGAGGACTTTCAAGAAAGACGAGCACATGGCCATAAATAACGTGATTACTAACAAGCAGTAGTAACCATATACAGTATAGTGTTTACAATACTTCTTATAGTTCCCTCAGTTCACATATCAGTAGGACCTGTAGATATTTACAGAAATCATGCAAATATTTAGTAAACTTAAAATTATAGTTGATAGGTAGTAGGTAAGTAAAGAAAATGCTTAGATAAAGTTGTAACATTCGTAAAACCACAACAAGAAGGGAAACGCTGACTGCTGACTATTATTTTTATCGGATTTGTGTGCTTTTTGATGGACGCAATCTCTTCTAAAAGGATAGGGTTCTTGCAAACCGTTGCCATTAGGCATGGAACTTACACACTAATGATAATGAAGCTATAATTTAGTTCCGTCCGGTAATACGTACACGACACGTAACTTCATTACATGTAAAAGCACTACTATGTAACTTCCTTACGAATATGAAAAAATGTCAAGCAGTTTATGATAACCATTAAAAATATGTGGAGATGTTAAAGATGCTGTAAACTTTCAGTTTATTGCAGAAAGATGAATTATATTATGAAAAAATACATGCCATCATATGTACCCACCCCATCGCACATCCCTACATAAATTTTATTGTCACTTGGAGATGTTAAAGATGCTGTAAACTTTCAGTTTATTGCAGAAAGATGAATTATATTATGAAAAAATACATGCCATCATATGTACCCACCCCATCGCACATCCCTACATATATTTTATTGTCACATGTCGGTGAAATGTCTGCCTAGAATATGTGTGTCAAAATGTGTGTGTGTGTGTTTTACTGTCTGCCCCAGACTGCATTAAAAACAGACATTCTTTTGGCTGCCACGAATTCGAATACAAAATTTATCAGCAAACACCATTTATTGTAGGTAAATGAGAGCAGGGAAGTAAGTCACGGCAATAAAAAGTATATTTTAAATTGCTGCAATGAATTCGAACACAAAATTTATCAGCAAACACCATTTATTGTAGGTAAATGAGAGCAGGGAAGTAAGTCACGGCAATAAAAAGTATATTTTAAATTGATGACCAGAAATGATGACGTGATTTGAATTTATGGGGAACATACCTAATGGTGCTGTAGCGGACAAAAGGAGGTAATGGAAATCGGAAGTTTCAGTTTCAGATACATACAAAGTGAGAAACTGAACGTCATTATCACTCATTTAAACATTACACCAATAATAATGATAACAGACAAACAGTCTTTCCAAGGAATGATTTTCCGTCATAGACTATTCTCGTTAAAAACAACACACCACCCCCGTCAGCCACTATTTACTATCGTTTACGTAATGCGTGAGCGTGTTGCATTCAAATACAAACGCCACATGATGGCTTACAGTGAAACACGAAGATCTCAAACGTGTTTCCAAATGACGATATCAAATTTTAGATACAAACTAACAAAAAACAGGCAGCGTGGCGTATCCTGAGAAGAAAGATAAATGCTAAATTTCCTTTGGGAAAATAATAGGCAGGCATGCTTCCTTTCTGTCATACACTAGTAGACTAATGGAGTTCCTTTACACGGCCCTTTTAAAAGTCAGCATCTGTTATGCTTGATTTGATTACTAGAGTTTTCAACTAGCGACGACGATCCCGAGTCGAGAGAGAGAGAGATAGTATAAAACAGTCACCTTATTCATTGAAATTGCAAATATTAAAATAGGAATAGCGTAGGTATTTAGTATGCTTTTAAAAACGATGGATATATGACGTGTACATTAAAATAGTATTTTGTAACCCCTAGCAAGGTAGTAAAAATGACGGAAGAAGACAAAGTACAAATAAATAGAGGGAGTAGAATGGTGTTTTCCATAAATAATTCCAAGCCTAAATGTTCTTCCATGTATTTTTAATACTCCCTGGGATGGGATCTGTTTACGTTGACTTTCGAGGAATAGGGTAAGCTATTTGCAAAATACATGCTGGCTCGGTGAAAGAAGGTTTTTAGAGATAAATGGATCATGTGTGCATGTGGAACACTTCCCGCAACTTTTTGTTCTATAATCTGCTGGTGTATTTAAGTGTAAAGAAAACTTAAAAGGTCGGCGCTTTTAGCCATGTACGTACAAAAATATGCACAAATACGGGAGTCTATGCGAAATAAAAGCTTCGCCCTAAAATGAATATTCGTTCTGTGCATGATGCTGTTGTATACATCTCACTTCACGATAGCAATGGATAATGGAACATGACTGCTAGGCCAGAGGACCACCCATGGCTAATGGCCATTTGCCCAGAGCACAAATGTTTTCACTTTCGTTCTCTCAATTTGGCCTTTGCTAAAAGTCATGACTATGACTGTGCCCACATATACACGCTTGCCGCAATTCACAGAAACGGTGTGAGTGATAAATTGTATGGCTTGATATTTAGTCGTCTCTGAAGTATGCCGAAATCCATATCCTTAATATTTAATATACGACATAATATCACCGAACTGTTGAAACATTTACCTACACAAATTGTGTAACATTTCCAACTTTTACTAATACGTTCGTAAATATATTCACACAATCATAGAATCAACTAACCGATAGTAGATACAATTGTCCAGGTAAAGTGAAAGCTGCCAACGTAATCCCATCTCCGTCGTTTCCAAAGCACGCCAGCCTGCGTCGCATTTCCGTAGGCGTAGAGGAGCTCGTGTAAGTTATCTATAGACGGAGGCTGTCGCGAGTAAAACAAGTCTATGGAATCAAAGCTACTTGTTGACTTATCGTATGTGGCTGCTGCCACGGCTCTATCCGAATTTACATTCCATGGTTCATTGAAAACAGTGTAGTTACTACTGTAATTGCTTTGTCTTTTCTCCTCGCCACTGTGGAAACTACTGCTAAAGTTATCTTTGACTACACCATAGTCAGTAGGAGAAGCATTAAACGCGTTGTTATTATTATTGTTAACATTGTGATTTTCAAATCCAAAAGCGAGTGAATGGAGGCTTGTGAGATTACGAACAAATGGATGGTACAAAGTAAAAAAATCATCTCGAATCTTTCTCTCAGCGGTCTCCTCTACCGCCTGAAACACAAATGCCCCAATGGCGAGGTACAGGAAAAGAAGAACTGCGAGTAAAATAAATCTAATATTTTCCTCCTTCATATTGAGAAATTGGCACAGGCCTGCCTGCCGAGTGGCTGACACATCTGGGTTTGTTATAGGAAGCGTTGCCATTTTTCTTCTTTCCGAAAAGACAAGTCTCTGCTTTCGTTCTCTTAACTCGTTCGCCTCCTCCCTGTGTAAACTGCAACGCTGGAACTGTTGATAGGTGCCGGATGCACCGTATTATCTTAAGTAACTGCACAAATCTATGATGTGGTTCGTTGAAGTGGGATACTGTTTATCTTATTTCAATTCCATCCTTTCTTGCCCTGTTTGTAGCCAAGATGTTCGTGCAGAAAGACTCAAAGTTGTCAGTTATAGATGTTTCTCAATGAAACAGGTAGCGGCAGAGGAAATGAAAATTAAGTTGTCTTTACTCCACAAGGTAATTTAAATTCAATCGCTTCTCCGGATTACATACATGTACGCTTGGTGATTTATCCTAGAGTGTCTGTCGTGTAAAAGATAAACTGGTGAAAATCGACAAATTGACGCTTTCACTTTGATTTGATTTCACTTTAAACTCGAAAACACATTCACTAAAACATCCATTTGTTACCGAGATCTGAGGTGCGAAATTCGATAAAATGTCGATTTTATCATATTAACTTTAACCGGTGAAAATTCCTAGAGAATCTCATGATCGTTCTACCATTTCCCGAGCAGTAGGGTCTCTTGTTTCCATCATAGATGTTGCCATGAAACTCACTAGGTAACTCGGAGTGGTACGATGTAACAAAAGCAGTTTTCGGAATTGTCCAGATTGTATTTTCCCTCTCGTTCGTTGAATTTTCTATTTATTGACGTTCATTGAGATGAATCTGAAAATCAAATACATTTAAATAATACTAACCATTCAAATATTCGGACAAATTGATCAATAAGATAAAGCTTGTAAACTGTATAAAACCTATCCATCCATCGGAATATACAACTGTATTCGATTTTCCAATCACAAGGTTAAACATTGATAGAAAGCGTATGCATAATGTTGCATGCCAGTAACAGTTGTGTATAGAAAACACAGTAAAACGTAGTAAAATTAAACATTTCCAACAAGCAAAAGTAAATAAACGAAGCCGACTTTTCAGACCCGTCGCCTGTTTGTTTCCATTTACAACTCTGGTAATCCTTGTATACGTAAATGTCAAATACATCACTGTACTGTATTATACTCCCCAGTCACATATGTTAATGAATAATAAGGTTTTTCCTAGTATTGGGTCAATGGTCAGTAGTCAATACGATACTCCTACAATGCTGACAGGAAACGCCAATCTGCATTTAATATCCGGTGAAAGGAATCCACCAACGACTTAATATTTGACTGCTTGCTTAATGCAATCCCCTTCATTTGCTACACCGTTTCTCTGATAACCTTAACGTACTTATTACGATGCTGTTATACTGACTTTATTATGTTACTTAGCAATAAAAAGGAAACATGAATATATGCATGTGGTAGAGGCTATCGTACTAGTAATCAAGTGTCATGATGACATCCGTATTTGTTATACTTTTATGGTGTCATATTACATCGACATGCGCTACGTCGTTGGAAAAAAATAGCCCAGAGGTCAATAGAGTCAAATATCATCATCGTGCACGAATTGCAGTCTCCCTTAACATGAAAAAAGCAATATCCGACAACATACAAACACGACGACATTCAATAGGCAGTATAACTATATTCATGCGCATGTATTCTGATTCTGACACTAAAGTTGTAAGATTACAAATACCAATTACATTGTAGATGACAGTTTACTGTTATTAATAGATATAAACAATGCGAGCAACGAACGTACCTATACAATAATTTCTAAACTTTCTTCAGCTCTATGGTTTCTGCAACAGTTTTACAAACAATATGATTATTCCTTTTGTGCAGTCAGAGTATTTTATTGAAGACAAATTGAAGTCTCCTATTGACGACACGGCCGTGTCAAAAGAAAACTGGTCCACGTATATACTCATTTACGTAAGAATGACAAGCACTTTAACAAACACTTTATACATCATCTCTAAAAGTCAACATCCCTCCCCCTTTTCCATCATCAACAGCTAGACCATTATCAAGCCACAAATGTTGCGTACAAAATGGGAATTTCCAGTGAAAGTATGGTTACGGGTACACTTAAGCTCGGGTTATCTCCCCGTACAACCACATATTTCTGTTGATATTATAGCGCAAACCGTGCAAGCCTTTTCATGGATTCCATTCCAACATGAATACTATTACTCAGGGATTGCTAGTGTTACGACCATAATCATCATCACAAATGTTATACTTTTATGATAGAAAGGAGCAGTGTCATAAAGTGATGTATGCGTCTACATGCTCGTTGAAATGTTGATACGATTCTTGTAATCTAATTTGCCGTAGTATCTTCTTGAGCCAGTTGGTGCCGGATGGAAAAGGAGGATACTCAAGTGTGTACTTTTGATAAGCCCTGTTGTGTGTATGTGCACGTCTAGTGCAGAATGGAACTAAATGACGAACACTTCATCTGCTGCACGAACGACTGCATCAGTCTATTTAATATTATTAACTCAAGTACCACTCCAAACACCATCAGCTTCCCACTTACCGCATTTTCACTCTTGGTAGTTATTATTAGTTGATACACTAACTAAAGGAGACTTGCTGTAAAACCGGGGCTTGAACTTAATGGTATTGTTGTTCTCTATAAAAAGTCACTATTGTGAGTCCCTATTACTTGTGTGTGGAGGGGTAAATTGTTCTCTTGCAATTTCTGCATATCTCGTAGCTTGCAACCAGACACAAAGGAATAGCTCATTAATTGCGTTATTAAAAATGGCAAAATATGTTATTCACATGACGTTCTTTCATTAATATCTGAATATTCTCAATGGTATAAAAGGTACAAGGTTGTAGTAGAAATTTTTGGGAAGGTATATATGCCGTAGATGCGGTTAAATAAACAGTGTTTCAGTTAAGTTTATACATGGTAGGATATCTGGAATCTGGAACGAAAAGTCTGGTGCAAAAAAATGTTGTAAATTGCGCACATTTCACCGTTGCATTGTTAGTGTCCAGGTCATAGTTACATGATTCGGTAGTCGAGGATAGACTGATGTTTGTGTAAACACTTTGATTCACCACGCAATGCGCACATTGTCTTTGTTGTTGATGACGCAAAGTATTGAAATTGTTTTTAGTTCTTTAACTCAAAACAGCCGCCAACGTGAAGATCATGATAGAGTGAACATCAAACCAATTTTTGAAGTGGAAACGAGTTGATTATACTTTTGCAACATGTTTATTATTATAGAGGAAATTCAGGCAGAAATATTTCATTGGCGTGTATGAAATGGATCATGAGACACAAAAGCACTGTGTAGTTTCAGGTCTTACGCGTCGTGATTACAAGTATGCAAAGGAATATATACATCTTTAACCTTGTAGATTTAACGTGCTTAAATAAGAAAAACATATTTAATAATAGTGTTATTATTTATACATATACATTTTTTGTTAGACAACAAAAAGGGTATGAAGTGCACACCTATGAAAAGCATACATTCTGTGAAAGCACTCAGGAACATGACGAGTTGTGCAGGGCACAGGTAGTGTCTCAAGGGAATGAAGGAATAAAAGTTTGTGAACGCCTCTTCATCCCATACGACCAAATTCACAAGCCATACGAAACATTTTCTGTTATTTCAACACGACTTGGTGGAGCGTGTATTTTTGCCTGAAGTCATAATAGACCCTTTCTAACGGCTGGCTGATAGTTATTCTAGCCAGAGTGTACAGATTATTATTACGTAGCGAAAGTTATTTAGCTACTTTATGCGAATATCTGCACTTTTCTGTATGTCGACATATCAATTTGAAAACTAAATGTGAATGGATTTTGAAAATTTCAAATCCAGTTTTTGGCAAGGGTTATATTATCAAATGTTTGACTAATTTAAATTACCACATACATAATATATAAGTAACATCCGGTACACCAATTATAACATTCAACGTTACCTTA
>JAHZNE010001219.1:0-13487 GCA_027744055.1 Callyntrura sp. NNG-2020 | reverse complement strand
GGATCAATCATATTGATTAGAGGATTGAATTACTATGATGTTTCTTAATGCATTAAATCTGTTATTATCTTCTCAGCCGAATCAAAATCATCACGCATAAACGCGTACAATTAAATATATGTACGTACATGCATACGCACACTTAGGATGTTAGTAAAAGGAAAGATTAGGTAGATTCTCTTTAATATTCAGCTTCTTACAAGACTGATTAAAACCCTTCTGTAACTTTCGAGAAATATTCCAGAACGTTTTAGTATTTAGCTTTTAAAAAATTAAATAACACGCAGTAAATAGTAAATGTGATGTGAGAAAAAGCAAATTATCGCTCACTTGAACTGTCAGTCTATTACAACGAAACTTGCACCGATATTTCATTCAAAATATAAACATCTTGCTTTTGACTTTATACTTTATTATACCGTCTGTCTATTCGTGCTCTCCCCAAAAATAACTAAAATGCATAAGTCAAGGTAGTATATATTTACCGTAAACTCTCAGCGTATGGGTGACCTCTGCCTTCCCTGCGGTTACTTTACACGTATACTTTCCCGCATCTTTGGTAGTGACATTCGCAATTATCAGTTCAGCCGACGGCGACAGCTTGATCCTTTTATCGTCGGCGACGACGAGTTCTCCAGCGGCCAAGATGACGCTGCCCTTTTGCCAAATCACAGCGATGTGTTCTGTAGTCCCATAAAAATGCGTTTTAAAGTATTTTTCCATCAATCAACAATATATTAAAATATATATAAGTTCAACATAAGGCATCCTACAGACATTCTCAACTAGTAAAACAAATGGCTCGATGTAAACACTATAAATTATTCTCAGCAAATTTAAATTGATAGTTGTAAATTAGCACATCATTACAGTTCAGCAGGTCTGGTTAAAACCTGACTAATTCAATAAACATTAAAATTACTTCGTGGTAATAAAGGCCTTGTTGACATTAGCATCTGCATAAATTGCGTCTGTTCGTAATGGAAAAGGCGAACCAAACAAGTACAGTATCATGACTAGTTAATGTATAAACTACCAAGAACAGGAGAATGAAACGTTTAAACAAAATTGTTTTGCAAACAAAGTTCTTCAATTTGTGTTAGAAAAAATGGCATTGATTCTTGACTTACTTAAATTTTCCCCTTCGCAAGGCAGATTAATTGTTTGTCCTTGGTCAACGTCAAACACGCCAGGCTCGCTAGTTATACTAGCTTGAACGTTCGTTGACTCTTGGCCATCATCATCATCGTATTCCTCTTCGTCTTCCACATAGTTAGGGTCCGAACTGTCCTCGGCTGGAATAGAAATTGAAACGAAAATCAATCATTTTTGCTTTAACTAAATTGATGTCTTCCATTCAGTTGATTGTTAACTCATATTTACTGTTTGGATTTAAACAACATATTGTAATCATCAATCATTGCGATTTTTATATTCCAGGAAAATATATGGCTGATGAATTTAATTACACGCTTAATTTTAGTATATACATCAATCTGGTTTATCATCAAAACAGATTACTCATAATCTATATTTATCATTGAATACGCCCTGCTCTTTCTGTACTCGATAAGTTTCATGCATTTATTACTGTCACCCCATTTGTTAGAATGGACAAAATCCTACTATATTACGTTGTGGAAATAATTAAAACCATTTTAATTTCATTGGACTAAAAGTCTTTCTTAAGTAATGAACCAACCAGTCCATAATGGGCGAATGGGTTTCAAGAAAGAGAGAGAGAGAGAGTAAAAGTACTTATAAAACATTATCGCCTGTCGCCGTTATCGCTTTTTTCGCCTAAGCCGTCGCCATCGGCTGAAGTAAATGAACTCCATATCTCGCCGTCCAGTAAACACCGGATAGAAAGCAACAGCAGGTACATTAAAAGTGTATATATCTAAAGATAACTAAAGTAAAATGTCGACGCTGAATAATGATGGCTTTGTGTAATAAATTGACTGTGCTGTGCGCCCAACGAAACGACAAACGATTTCTCAAAAGACAAACATTTAAGATTAAATATGTAAAAAATAAACCTCTTGCCTTGCCTTTGACAATGATTTCTGCTTATAATTTTATAATACAAAAACAAAGAACGATGTTTATAGCAATAAATGTCTTGTCTTGATGTGTAATTTTGGAATGAGGTAAGTTAACAGAAAGATTAGAAGTGAAATTTTTAGTACCTCCACAATGTAAAAAAAATGAATTGAAAACCAGTTAGATTTCCGTTTTTATCTGAACGTGTCAAGTTGTTCTCAAGATTAGTAAGGAATCTTACTTTAACTAAACTATATTATAACTAACTAGCTATCTCGTCGCTGTACTGCGTTGGTCTGAACATTCATTTTACTTTTAGTAATACAGAACACAGCTCTGCTTTTTGCATAGGCAGTACTAGTACGTTTGGGATGAAAATACATACAAAATATTATTGTGTAAAGAAAAATCTGATGGTTTATCCTGACCAATATTAATATTACAAATAATAATGACGTGTTATAGGCATTTAACCGTTACTACCAATTTACTCACACTACCCACAGTTCAGTCGTTCCGTCATTGGTAGAGTAGTAGTAGTAATACAAAATATTAAATACAATATATTATGTACGCTAACGCTATATACACAGAGTAGAGCGTAATTAAAATTTGGAAAATTAATAGTATCCATCCGGCGCGTAAATACGCATTTGTATTAAATCTTGTCTCAAATCACGCCATTATTCCGACACGAACGCACCAGCTTATACAACTCCGAACCCAATTCTAATTATCTCCCGAAGCTAAACTCTACACAATGAATGAATAATGACTAAAATCTTTTGGTCAGTCCTAATTTATTAAACTGTCTTCTGATTTGAAACCCTTGATGGGTAAATCATATTAGCATGCAAATGATAATCGTTGTTTTTTGTCTTCATTCGGACCTCCGGCAAAATGAATTGATTTTGACAGGTTAGCTACACGCCATTCCCATAAATCACCCCATGTATTCTCGACCACCCCACCCAGCTCACAAATCGTAGCTAAAGTACTTTCCACACGCTTCTTCTACTACTAAAGGTGTCTGCTCTGCTGTCCATGTTCGCCTAAATTGCTTTTTAAAAATCAGAAACCTTTTCTCGAAAAAACTACTTTCTCTCTGACCGCTTACTTGACACTTGCCTGGTTCTCATCCATTTTCAACAGACCTAATATTTCATTCCTTATAGAGCATATACGTGCCTATATGTCCCGTCGAATAAGTTAAATTTGGATATTAAAAACGAAAACGGGAAACACACTTGACAATGCAAGGCAAACGATTGCGTGAGGATATCCCATTTAAAAGCCGCATTATCTGGTCTGCAACCTATTGGTAAGCGCCAAACGTAACAGCACATTTTCTGTGCATATCACGAAAATGTTTCACACGCTTATCTCTTCGGTTCGTAGGTGGGAAATGTGGGGATTACGGATAACTACTTTTCAGTCATTTGCACAATTACAAAAGAAAAATGTCCTTCTCGCGGCATGGAAGTTGAGTGACATTGCAAATGAAATCAACGAGTACGAATAAAACAAGGTTATACTAAGCATGTATATATTAAGAGTCGTAATACAAGCCTTTACAGATTAAAAATAATTAAACTGGAACAAATCACCGTCGCACGAGTAAATGTGAAGTCGAATGGACGCTCTATAGTCGCTTGTATTTTTGCCCATGCAAATTAATGCTTTTATTTTTACGATAAACCATCGATTCGCGCTCGATATTCTGTTTTGGCATTAGTAAACATTTTCTCCCAAAGGAATTAATAAATGACTGACATGAAATTTTGGTATATAGGTTTATATGCAAATATTTGTATACCCGATCCTGTCTCGCTTCTGGTAGACTAGGTAGGTGCCAAAGAATACTTTGAGTCAAACGGGTGTTCACAAAATACTCAGATTTTCATGAATATCATTTTCTTTACGACTTTACAACCTTGGGAAGTCTATTTTGTTGGTAAGATTTCTAGGGAAGGCAAAAACCTTTCATGATGAATTTATGTTACTATTCGTGTGTAACTTGTTAGAAGGTAGCACGTAGTAATACAAGATCATGGAATACCCAACGCAGATTATGCGCATTGTAAGAACTCTGGATTTTTACGATCCTACGTGTGAGAAATCTTTGAATGACCTATGAACCCCATCACACAAATTAAATTCGGAGAAACAATATTATTGTTTTCCAGTTGTGTGATGCCTTTGCAGGCAGCCGATGGAGTAAGTACCTCTTTACTGAATCTTTACATGCGATAGTTAAACTGCCGTGTGTGCTGGTGGTGGGTTACAATAGCCCTATTGGCTTTGGTTGTTGGTACGCAATACTGCGTCTTTTTTCATACTTTTTTATTTTCACTCGTTATTCCACTGACTGGGAACTAGGAGCCTGAAAGAAAAGGTTAGTATGGTAGTGGCAGTGTGTGTGTGTATTTGTTTGTAGTCGTAAAAAGAAGTAAAATTAGCGACACACGTGTTTGTGTGTGTGTGTGTGGATTTGAGATTTTTATAGGTACTAGGTATAATCATAAATCAAGAGATTTATTCAATTTCATGATATGCAGGAACTGTGTTAGAGAGGTATTGTATAAAGTTTCGAGGTTAATAGGAGTAATTCTAGGGGATGGATAACAATAAACCTTAACCTGGCTGACGAATTTTACGACTTGTTACATTTCATTTACATATATATACATTAAGTAGGATGGAGGGTTGATGATGGTGGCGTGGCGTCAAGAATAGAATACCTATGTTTATGTTTACTTGTCGGGTTCTTCGTTTCTCGTGAACCAAAATGGAAAAGTTTTGATGGTCTTTGTGTGCGACCTAGCAGCAGCGTCGTGTACGTACGTATGTGCAAACTCGCACCACGGCTACACATGTTATTTTCATCAGAAATGATATATTGAAAGCATAATTTCAGGAGTTGTCCTTTTGGCACGTATAATAGCGGGTTTCGTTTCTTAAATATATACGTTTCACGTAGCTTTTATTCTGCTTTTCTTGAGGATTACTCCAACCTTACATTTTTTGTTCAACTTCGTTGTGCAAAAACTTGAGAACAATTCGAATAATGTGCACTAATGCAAAAACGTAGTACATGTAAAAAGTTTGAATCTAGTGCAAATTGCTGGGATGGTATTTTTTCTTGCAAGGTTACAAACTTGCCGTTTGCTATTAATCCACTTTTAGCGTTTTGAAACTTTTACATAAAATGCAATTCAATCCAAATATAGCATGAATGTACTTCAACCAAAGATTTTATACATAAAATCAAAATAATTTTAGTCATTTCACCTCCCAATTTAATTTCAATAAAAATTCAAGCTAGGCGAGGCTGGCGCATACGTCGACCAATTTAAAAAATTACTTTTCTCATTTTTATTAAATATATTCCTATAAACCAATAATCACTACCATTATTTAGATAGGTGCAATTATAGACAGCTGAAAATGAATTAATTAAACTATAATAAAAACCCGTCATAACTCAAAGCTGACGCGCTTCCATTCAATCTAAATTCTTTTGGTGTACTTGTTCTCGACGAAGGTACGTATTATTGCAAATGGAAATTACACAGTGCTCATAACAAGCTTGGTTGTTACATGTAGATTTCTACTTTCTTTGCGTTTTAATACTCATAATGACTTGTGAAACCCGTTGCCGTTGCCTTCGTCGGTGTTTTATTAAGCTCGTGGCATAACTGGCACTTGATTATAAATGTGAAGATACGCTTCCCCCGTGTGTGTGTGTTCGTCAGTTTTCCATGCTCTACTAATGACCCCGTAGTACAGCATAAAGTGGTACAAACATGAAATCCAGCTCAAGGAAAAAGATGAAACGAAGCTGTCTCACAGTCAAACTAATATAAGAATAAACTGCATTAATTTATCTCTTACCTATTCAGGTTTTCTAAAATATTCCATTTTCTCTGCATTATTTCCTACTTTAAAAATTGCTCTGTATCGGAACTCAGGGAATATTGTAAGAGCATGAATGTTCATGTAAACTCACGAATGAACCGGCTTAACATGTTGTATGCGAGATGAAGAGATCATATCAAATTATAATCATGTGTATCCTAATTCTATTTTAACCAAATAAAGAGAGATGTGAATCTTAATGAAAATAATAACAGGGAAATAAGCATGTTAATTCAGTAAAGTACCAATGTTCACCTTGGGTGGTCCGTTGTGCAGTTTTAAGTATGTATGCATTTACCTTGTGGCAAAAACAGGGGCAAGGAAATTGGATTTTTACAAGAACTGGAAATGACAACACACTATTTTTGCTGGAACGGCGAGCGCGAGATAATTTAGCCTAGCGTAATAATAGGAGGTGGCATACAGGAAATGGCCATTCAAAGTTTATGAATAAACAACACCACATTTACACTTGATGTCTAAACTAATTTTGAACATGTAACCCTACATGTATGAACACGGTGGTGTGGGTATTTCCAATTATAACCACAAGAGCCACCATGCCAGTCACCGGTTAAGGCTATCCAGTGTTGGCTTGGCTTTCCAGTAGAACCCATAATTACTTTGTTGCTTCAATACAAACTTCGTCAGATGTAGTAATAAAACAAGTTTCGTTTAAGCACATACATGTAGGTACACAGAGAAGTGTTTGCAAAAATCACCCCCCGGAAAATATTGTACCCCCTACCTTCTACCTTCGTGTACTGAAACCATTTCACTGGATAAATACTGAAGTCATAAAAGGAGTTTCTGGGGAGTAATTTTTGTAGAATAAGACATTAAATATGAAACTTTAAGGAAAGGAATGGAAACAGCTTTTTAATTCTTTTTAAACACAGAATCATCAATTAGAATTACTCGTTGGTCAACGTAGCTGCAGTGAGATAGAATTGTGTTGTTTTTCATTAATTAATTGCACCATCTCATTTTTTCGTCCGATTTCATTTTTTGTTATGGCTGCAAGTGGGAGGGTAAAGCCAGCTTTGTAATGCGGTAATGCCAAGTATCACATGAGTTAAACTTACATATAGCGATAGCGTTTTGCTGTAGTGGAGTGCTGTGTTACCTATTGCTAGGTTCATGGAAGGGGCTTGATTAAAGAGGGTTTATAGCATCACTATCATCATTACATTCAACATTACATTGCTGAAACACTAGTCGTTGGAATTTTCGTTGCCTTGAGTAAAGTAATTAGCGCAGCAGGACCACACTCGTGGGAGAGGGAAGATTTCAAATAAACAAAAGCTAACACCGAATTGCTTTCTTTATTTTCACATTGTTTCGCTCAAAACAACTCATTAAAGGAACATTGTAGATCGATACAAGGATTTTACAGAAAGTAGGTCATTCTGACGATAGACAAACCATCAGTTTTGCATTTATTCCTCGAATTAATAATAAACCTACATAATTTTTCAAAACTTGAACAACAGAACCTTTAATGCTGTAAACTGTGGATCGGATTTTTTAAATAGAATTTTAAGCATGCTACCTACTACTGAAAGAAAGTGTGGAATATGTATAGCCTTGCACGATATAGCCGTGGAAAATAAATAGCGCTCCAATTCAGCAAGTACCGTTCCAAGTGAAAAATGAGCAGTTTTCGTGAGGAATTCGTGGTACAGCAGTATACAACTGACAGCTACATGCAAGAGCTATATTGGTATGGTCTCCCCTGTTTCGTCCCTATTGTTTTAAAAACCTACTCCGGGTAACAAACAAGATGGAATAATTTGATATGTAAAATTTCTCCTGTGCTGAAACAACTACAGTGGCTGGTAGCCGACGTTTTATTAAACGAATAACGACCTGTTACATCATCTTGTTAAAACGTAACAGAGTCGTTGTTTAACAGAGAATAGTGTTCATAAGCTATGGAGTTACCACAAGCCATTAACACACGTTATGTTGAATTGGAACCTAAAACGGATGGTGACTGGGGGGACTATTTATTTACTTTAAACCCCAGTATGCATGTGCGATTTACCTACAAGTATATATAGGTGTAGACGTGTGTCCTTATTTCTGAATGTGTAGTATACGATACGCATATAACATTTTTGTGTTAATGAACCCTTCCTGTTTGTTTCAGTCATTTTTCTTCGCATACATGTGCTAAATCATTAAATATCTTATGAATGCGTATACACAGAAACATTAAAAGACAGAGCACCGAGCGGCGCTACATTGAACGTGCGCTTTTGATTATACGAATAGGTTCATTTTTTTATATTTTCACCCCAACGCCACATGAGAAGACATTTAACGGAAACAGCATCACGTTTCACTCGCTACATGTGTTTTGTTTATTATGATTTAGCAGCAGTTGCGAAATGGCATATTAGAATAAACTTTGGCGTGCGTTCAATCAGGATGGCGATGCGTTACGCACAGCAGACTAAGTCACCGACGACGTCTGACGAGGTTAGAACAAAAAAACCGATCACTAAAGTATATAAAAATGTTCTCTATCGTATAACGCGTATATGCATATCATTACCGCCTATTCTTTTCGTTTACTCAATCATTCACCAATAAGTTATTAGCAGAGCATTGAGTGCTGAACATGTTTGTTCAATTACACACAGCCCTTTTTGATGCTATTCAAGAAGAAACTCGCCTTTTAGCAGATTTCCTTTTTGCAAAATGTTCATGGATTATAATAGTAAGCTTGTAGCGCGCGCACACAAGCTCACTTCATGGTATTGAGTTTTGATGATAAATTACACGAAAATATTTTGTTTGGAAAAAGTCATGATGAAATAACGTTGTAAAATGACTGACGAAAAGCTGAAGCTGACAAGAAAAACACGTGTTGAAAGCCTTAAACTGTTGGGGATTAATATTCTGCAGAAAAAGTCGGGTTACGTTGATAGGTAATAATTTCAATGCACATATTACGAGAAGAATTCTTTGGAGCATATTGAACAAAGAGACCACTGTGCGTGACGAGCTCCTTGTTTCCTGCGGTACTGCCGCTGCTGCTGTTGTTGTTACAATAATCTTGCAGTTCAACGTACACTTCCTGTATACCTTGAAATAAGACCCTATTCAAATATTGGTAGTGTTTAAAAAAAGTAATTTCCTTTTATTGGAAACGCTTTCCAAGCGTGGAACACACTACTCCTGTAAATGTACCGGAGCTTCATGTTTATCCGTGACAGGCACTTTTGGAAAATAGCGGATTCAGATAATTGCGAGACGCGGCTTAAGTAATACTGATAACATGTGCGAGGCAGTATATTTGCGAGAGTACATAAAAATGACAGAATTTCCTGTAATGTTGGAATATGCCAAAAGATTCTCCATTCTACATCAGATATATATACACACACAGGAGAAAACATGTTCCAGTATATTTCTCTATTACGCATTTTTTCAAAAGACGTTGGTTGGCTTTTAGCACGATTTAGACACGCTGAGCCTGACTTCATATTATGATCCAGTTTGCAATTGAAAGAAAATAGTCGTTTTTGTTGTCTCAATTTCGAGCTGACGTGAAATGACTCAAGTAGTTTGCAATTTTTACGACTTATTTTCTGTTCGACTTTTCTCGTTTTATGTGTTTCCATCTTCCATTCCATTTTCCATTCTAATTTTATGCATACCTACCTACTCAGTGCGAGTACACGTACTTGACTATGCGTCTGTAATACAACAACAGACGCACCTTATATGTCACGCACACACACTCTAAAACACTAACTACCACAAGACCGGCTGCCATTGAATTCATCCATTCATACTTCCAGCAGTTTTCTTATTCATGTATAGTGAATAAAAATACGAAGAAAAAGTTGAAAACAGTTGACAGGGGGCAATGGACTGGAAACCATAACATAAGTACATGGGAAATTACATCATCATCGTCTCCTCCCGGAGCACAAAAAGCGGAACACACTCAGACGAAAAAGTAGTTTTCGTTGTTGCCAGCAGATCCGAATTCCTGAAAAAATGGATGACATGATTCCTGCCAGCCCGATGACGATACTGTTGGTATAGCTAGATCCTTTAGACTCTTTTGGCTGCTGCGCTACAGTATCTTTTCCTTAAATGAAAGGATAATGTCTGCGTGTTTGCGTGTTCCGCACAAAAAAAAATTTGTATCGAATCTCCTGCTATGCCGTTTTGTTCATCCGTAACCAGATTTCCGACTTGACAAAAAAATAAATAAAACGCGTAAAAAATTTCAACAGTAATCCTTTAGCTCGTCCAACCGTCACAAACACCCGATCGTCAGTCTTCTGATGGGTTACCTCGAAAGTAGTGTAACTGATCACTATGATCACTTTTAAATTGATGTACGATACGAGATATCGTAAAACCTCATATCCCGCCAACTCGAAAGAAACGCACGGAGAAGAAGAAAATCAATACAAATTTTATTTAAGTGTAATTCCACCGGAAATGAACTTCCAACCTCCCTTATATAAATATTGCTAGCAGCTATTCATAACGTTTCAATATTAATGTTAATGTACGATTTTGAAATATTTTGAACGTTGTGTATCTAATTGTTACTGCATTTTCTTGCTCCATATAACAGATTCCAACTACATGTTCAACCGGATCACATGCAGGATGCTCATCATTTATCATGTGGAAATTGCTCCGATGGAGAGGTAACACAGAAAAACACGTTCTTGTTTGTAAAACGCTTTGCACTGTTTCGTTGTTTTTAATACCGGATCATATTTCATTGTCTTACTTTTAACAACGTTCTGGTTAATTCATTTTATATCCAGGCCCGGCCAGGAAGAAATTATAAAGTATAAAGTGATGCCCGTAGTTCGTCGGTTCCTTTTGCAGTGATTTTAAATCTATGCCTACACTGCACATTTGGCTATTAGAACCGGCAGTTTAACTTTTTTTCTAATCTTCTCAGCTTCAACAACAGGACAACTACATACATCGGCGTTTGTGCCTTTTTCTCCTTCCCGACCCCTGCATAATCTGGTGTACATATAAAGTTCGTGATTTAGAGAACAACATTTCAGCAGGTGACATTTATTGGTTACAATCAATCAGTTTGACGGACGCATGTCAGTTGGCCTTTGAAGAGTGGTCTTGATCGTGGCTGGTTCAATGATTCCTTTTGGTCTTACACCCGCATTGAAAAAAAGATGTTGTGTATATAATTTGTACATTAAAAAATTAAAAACACAATAAATCCATTGGATATACATTTCACTCGTGATAAAGCAATGTGGTCGTTTTTCTTGAGTACCATCATCGTCGTCATGATCCTCAAGAACCGTCAACTGCTGTTCTCTGTTCTTCCCTTCGAAATGAAGATGAAATACGACCTGCCATATAGTAGTTGTTGAGATTTTTGGCATGCGATTCCTTATGGCTTGTCAATTCCAATGTTCCACACACATGTAATATTTAGCATATTTTCTAAACACAAACACAACACAACCTTTTATTCTGCTAGCGTGTCTGCATTGCCCGACCCAACGACGACGAGTAGAGAGTGAGGAAGTCTGTGTTCTTCTTGTTCACGGTTGATCTAGCGGCGACTCTCTGAGTGTGGCGGTGAATAAGAAATTTTATCGATGATTGACAGACTTTTCTGCAAAATTTAGCTGAATATTAATTTTCTATCGTCATCATCTTTATAAACTAAGGCACTACAGGAGGAGAACAAAGGATTGTCTTGTTATGTTGAAAAACAAAGATTTTGCCTGTTGAACTGTAGTCAACCTAACAATGTCAATTGAGTCTTCCAGTTTGAAGACAAGACTTTCGTTTTAACTTCAACTCCCAGCTTGGTACGTGCACATTATAGGCATGTGTACAATTATTACTGTTAAGCATAATTTTAGCAGTCCTCCCATCTGATTGATGCATCCTTTAGGAGATGAGAACCCCGTTGGAATGCATATTAGTTGAGATAGCTTCGTGTTCAAACCAAAGTGCCTTGATTTCAAAGCAAAATCGGTTCCAGTAACTTTTAATAGCTGTCTGCATGAACCTGATGCTTTCATTCAGCACATTTTTCTTCGTTAATGGATCGATCCGTTTGAATCCTCCCACCAGCAATAAAATAGGAGGTAGGAAGTAGGTGGAAATGGTTTTTTTGGTAATTCTGTGATAAATGACAGGAATCTGCCCAACCCAATCCGCAAGCTGTGTAGGTAGTAGGTAGGCATTTGAAAGAAACGGCGGATTAAAACGATTTGATGAGCAGTGATTCGGTGGAACACGATGAACGCACATTTTAAATATTATGTCGTGCTGGGCCAAATGCCAGCATTTATGGCCCAGTCAATTTTTCAGGATTTATAAAAAAACGTCTCGTTGAAAAGTAGACGATATATGGCAGCAGCATTTTATTGATGGAGAGTGATCGTGATGATGAAGAGGACAAGGGAAGAGGATGATGACAACGATGATGATGATGATGATGCATCACTAATTTCTTCATCTTGTCTTTTCATTATTACTGTTTTCATGCAGCTCAAATCCAAATACACTCAGTTTGCATTAACGACTCTTGTAGTTACATCTTGCATATGCAAATCAGCAAAAGAGGAATGTCTTGATGTCGATGTATTGTAAACTGTAAACCCCTATGTATACATTTACGTTATATTACATCCCTATATAAGATACAATAACAGTAAGAAAAACACTGAGCGTGGTCATCCCTTTTTACATTTTTAATTTACGAAATTGTCATTCCAACAGCACATTCAAGCGCGTCTGTCTTTGACTTGGATGTATCAATACTCCCATTCGATTGGATGTACACATCTTCAGACACTCTCAAAGTTTTTAAAATGCAATAAAACAGCCACACCTATTTTACCATCAGGATCATCATTCCAAATATTATTTGTGAAAAAATCCTGCGTCACGCTTCGAGATTTGTATTCCAGACAAGTCCTCTCTGGGCAAAGCCGTGTACGTAGCTAGTATGATAATGACTCTTTAGTAGCTGGTCAATGTAAAATCATTCAAATTCAAAGTTATACGACTCCATATTATACGAGAGTGCTCAACAACGTGTCATTCATGAAGTGATGATGGTGATGATGTTGCAATAACACTCATTTTCTTAACTTTGTTTACCTGGCACATAAAAGCGAATGCCAATTTTTGCGGCTTATCTTGTTGTCGTTATCAAACTGCTATTAAATGTCTTTTTATGTTACAGGAAAATACACGGCAATCATTACCCTATCAAAACTGATTGAGTTATAAGTAATTCCGCATAATGATGTCCGTGTACCAGCCATTTCGTCAATGCTTTCTGGTTTCTTTATCAAAACATCTCCAAAATTTGGCAATATTTGTTGACTGATTTAATTTGTTTTATGCTATATTATGTCAACCCAGTTTTCATCAAATTATCAGCAACCTCTAACCACCTGACAAGATTATCAAAGAAAGTAATCAATATTACCCATTATAAGATGCTCGTGCACATTCCGCACTTCATTATCCACTCGACTATAAAG
>JAHZNE010001218.1:0-29400 GCA_027744055.1 Callyntrura sp. NNG-2020 | reverse complement strand
GCTTAATCTGCTACCAAGTATCATTTTAGAATGAGCACGGAGAATAATATAATATTTCTTAGACCTTTTTCTTGTAGTTAAAGTTTGAAGTAAATTCTTTTGCATGTTCAAACACGCACAGTTTTCTCTGACTGGCATGAAAAAAACTGCAGTGCACGACCAACATAGTATTTACTTATTTTTCTTTCTCCTTCTACTTTTTCTAACATATTATTATATAAGTATTTTAATCTGTAGGTTGTTTGGTGCACACTTTAAATTATTGTAATGAGGCAAAATGTAATATATGAAATAATTATTTTTTATAGTTTTTTTCTTCCTGTCTGTCTGCGCTACCTTTAAATATTTTTTATATGGCTCAGTCTTACTGTGTGAAATCATTATATTCCAAGGGTAAAAAGAATTGTTACAACGAAGGGGGATTTTTTTTCTGTTTTCATTTTGTCACTTAAAAATAAAAAACATTGCGCATTTATCATCCCGATTGCAAGAACAATACAATGCTACGTGCAGGTTTATCGGTTATACTTTCGATTCTTCATTTTTTTCTTTTTCCCTTCTTCTTCTACACAGACGCACAGATACAAATAACATTTTTAGGTTTACTTGAAAGATAGACCAAAGAGGTTATATATCGGGGTACCATATATGTATAGGCCATTAAAATGGCCGTAAATCAGTTTCCTATTCATCATCATTCCTGCCATTCATGTACTTCACTCATTCACAAAATGTAACGCTCTGAAAATACTTGCCTTCTAATATGTAGTATATAAATTATATATATGCACATACTGTTATCATCATCGTATACTTATATAATTCCTCTTATACAAGTATATCGAACAATCTCTTCTTTTCACCTGTCAAAATCACACTCGTCCCACACACCCACCCAATGAATACCTCGTTTTGTTTCCATCATTCATTATTGCCCACAAATGAGAAAAATGCGTTTGGACAGATTTCCCAAAAATCTGCCAACACGCGTATGTATGTAACTTAAATTTTATATAATAATAATAGTAATTTTTATATTTATATATTTATATAATACACATTTTGTGCAGGATAATAATTTTGTTACTTAAATCATAACATCATATATAGTAGGCAACTTAAATCTACAATATTTACCAGAAATTTTTATGATCTAGCACACCACAAGTTCACTGTTATAGCCTTATATTTTCAAAATATTTTACGGATTCATATGTCCTTTATTACATATTATATACTTTCTTTTTCGTGTATATTATGCCGTTACCCCACCAGAGAGCTTACTTAGCCGGTGGCGGGGTTTCGTAGCTTAACATTCAATCATACTAAAACATTATATATTGCACACACGTTCTTCATTGTTATCAGTTTTTTATTATGTACATCATAGATATTTTTAAGTAGTGTATTTTCTGTTGTAATGTTATTACAATTCCAAGTTCTTTGTGATCTGTAACTCTGAACACATCCTACAGTAGCAGATTTTGACAACAAATAATTTTCCGAATTCGAAATGGATAAATAACGATTTTTCAAAAATCAACGCTTCATCAGACTCCTCGATTTATGTTGATGGTGATGATGATGGTAATCATAACATGTAATAATTAAATTGCGACAAGACGCACAACGACGAGCGCACAAGGGTTATTATTATAATATTAGGTATACTATTTTAGTACGTATGTAATTAACAGTAAATGCTTGGTTTTTTGGTGATTGATGAAAGCAAAAAAGTTGCGCGGAAGAACGATCTACGTTACATAATAATAAATACACGTTAAAATTCCGATTTTTGTTTGTTTTGTAAATTCCGATAAATATATAATTAATTAATAAATTGACGTTTTTCTCGCTGAGTAAACGTATTATAATAATTATTTCAAACGAACGGATGAAAAACTCTCGAAAGATTAGTACACATACACAGATGTATATATACGGCATGTCATTTACCGTCACACGGGTTTTGTAAAAATGATAATAAATCCTCGGTAAAAAATTTTTTATATAAACTTTTCAAAAAGTATTTTGTTAGTACATACTCTGTTATTATGAAAGGGAAAGAAAATATTGTTATTTTTTTTGATCGAACGAATAATAATCGGTTACGTAAAACGAGAACAATAAGATCGAGACGCGAGATACCTCGAACGAATGTAAATGTCGACAAAAAACTGCCAGCGCTTCAATACATGTTTGCAACTTGCAAGTTTGAACGCCTTGCGCCCACTTTAAATCGTTACACGCGATGAACGATGCAAATGAACTAATATTACTTTACGAAATTGCAATAATAATCAATCGTAATAACAAAACATGGATAATCCAGATCCACATTTTTTTCCTTTCGCGCCAGCCATTTTTTGTTGCATCCAGCAAAAATTTTGTATTTATGAAACTCAAATACCAGACAGAATATTACTTATCAATCAGTAGAATTATCCTGGTTTTCCCTGCCTTTTTCTAAACTGTTGTATTCTTTCCTGAAAATTTCACACCTCGACACACATTGACAGGGGCATTTTGTCCTCGGTTGAGACCGTGATATTCTGTCGCAGTGGAAAACAATAAACGCGCTCAGCGTGTCAAGTGTTGTTACTAATAACGCGGTAAACAACGTATGTACTTTTAAAACAAACATATATACTACTAAAACTAGTAAAAAAAACTCTCATTTTCCTGTACACATCATCAGACCGAAATTGAAACTCTTCATATTTTAAGTAGATCTATTTACACCAGCTACAAAAAGGATTATCTTTTCCAGTCTGGTTGTTGGTAGAACATTTTTGGCTACGTTACTATCAATTTACAACAAAAAAGCAATAATTGTTTACATTCATCATAATCTTTTCTTCAGTCTCACAGCCTTATACACAATTATACCTGCTATAAGATACTATTATACACGTACCGGTTTTTTACCAAACTGCTTTGCTCTTCTCACAATACATATTATACTTGACCGATTATTACTATAAACTATATATTTTTTCTAGCACAATTTTACATCAGAGAAAGTATGATTGACAACAACGACCAGAAAATGTACTTTATATGTGTGCTTTAGTAGACCTAGCCTACTAAACTACTGTCAAACTTTATATATATATGCATTGCTCTGAAGAAACAAGAAATTAAATTCCACGTTACTAAACTCAACAGACTTTATAATATCTTTTCTTTCCAAACAGCTCTATTTGAATATGGAAGGGACTACGTAGGGTCTTAAATAAAGTTATGATAATATAATATATTTTACTATTGTTTTTAGCAGTAGTACATAATAATGATCAGCCTTGCCAAATTCCAAGTCTTGTAACCCTCATCATAACATCCAATCAATTATCAACCCTTCTTGCCCTCACAACATCATCTATTATTATGCACATCGTTACTAGCCTCGCTTTTCCAGATATATACACTCCAGACAGAGACAACAGCATATTTATGCCAATATGGGTGTTTCTCTCCAAACATGAACAATAATTGGGTTATATTGGGTAACATGATAAAAATCAGAAATGAGCCCGCACAGAAACGTAGGCAAGGTTTAAGTATATATGTATATGTAGTTATCTATCTACAAAAAGAAAAAATACTTTTAAAATACTTTTTCCATTTATACACAAAATACAACTGCACTTTTCCGGAAGTGGCTGTATATCTCGGTCCAGTAGAGAGGTCGTGGTAACCTACTTCTTCAATATTAATACTACCTTGTAGTTTTCAACTTAGTAATTGGTGCAGGAGAGTCCCAGAGCTGCTTCAGTCATACTTAAACAAAGGGACTCCAAGCGGGAAGTTATGTCCAACGCCGACATGGTCGCACCACCGGCACCGCTGCCAGGCTGACCCTGATTAAATCCAGAAGTATCAACGCCACCAATTCCCGGTAAACCGTGCTCGTGTCCCAAGCCAGAACCCAAAACATCGTGACCCAGTCCCAGGGAAGATACAGTATCAGGAAAGTTAAGACCTCCAATAAAGTCTGCAGTTGTTCCTCCAATCAAAGGATTTAAGTTGTCGAATTGGGTTATTGGTGGAGACGTTGAGAGGCCCTGAGCTAGGAAGTTGGGGAGCGGAGCGGATTTGGTTCGCTGGACAGCCAAGTGGGAACGAGCCGACTGAAAGCGGAAGAACAATATCGTTTGTAGGGAGAACTGCTATGCTGCTACTCCTATTTAAAATACATGATGTAAGGATATTTTGTGTTACCTCTAAAATTTGATCCTGCAGACTGGGTCGCTTTGCCATAAACATGGCATGGATAGAGCTTCCTGGAGTCCCCCACGGAGAATGAATGGAAGTTAGAGAGGAATTTCCTATTTGATTGTTGATGTTGAGAACTCGTGGGCTAAAGTGACGCCCACCACCCCCATTACCTCCACTGCCACTGCCATGCTTTGAGCTACCGTTAAGGCTTCCAGCGGGACTCCCAGATCCTCTGTGGTGATGTCCATGCCCGTGAAAATGAGGGTGTCCCACAGAATTCCTGCGGACGGTTGCATGCTGCTGCCGCCACAAAGTCATGACGCGCTTTTGTTTATCTGTAAAAGCTTCATGGATCAGGCATCTATCCAAAATTGAGACCAACAAAGCCTCACATTCCGCATCTGGGTTAAGTTCACAAGCCTTTCCGATCACGTGGACAATCCAAGTTGTCAATTCAGTGTCAGCCTTGGTGCACGTAGAACTGCTGCTACTACTTGGCTGCTCCTCCGAGCTGGTGGATGATGACTGTGGTCGGTTGCTTCCAATGGGCCCAACACCACCCGCAGATGAGGACGTTCCAGCGGTTGGAGTTGCACTCTCACCTCCACTTTTCCCTGAGTTGGAACCAGTTTCATCTGCATCAGTTGTGCTAGAATTTGTAGAAAACGGCGGTTTGATAGGGGTTGTGAGCATCCATTTTAATTCTGTCAACGAGTTCCGTAGAGAGTCCTTGTCCCTTGTCATTTGATCCGACAGCTGCTTGAGCTGGTTAACTCGATCTCGGAGCTTGCCAATGGAGAGAACAATTTTGTGACGCGCCCCTTTTGTAACACCCTGCTGTTCCAAAACTTCTTCTGACAGAGTAAGCATCTCTTCAAAGGTGAGATGTGCGAACAGGAAAGAGTACTTGTGGAGACGGAGACTTTTCAACCAGGTTGGAACATCTAGAAATATTACAAACAAACCAATGTATGAAACAACCTCTATACTGGTAAAGGACACCACAACTTGCTACAATCTGGAGACATTACGCATACAAATAAATGTTTGTTTATGCACATGTATGGACTATGGACACTCCATTCGACTCAGGTTTTGTGAAGAGTGCGATTGGAGATGGATGGAATTGGAGACTGACCGAGACAACTCCTCATTCATGTCACCCCAGAGAAGCAGGAGTCCGCTTCGTAACTCGCAACTTGTATTACACAAGTCATGGAAACTTTTTAAAGAGTATCAGCGTTGTTGAGAAATGGTATGTGTATGGCCAAAATTCTTTGACAAAATGTCTCTGAGGTGAAGGTGGTAAAAGGAAAGGTGAAATATCGAATTTTCGTCATTTACAAACTACGCACCATTATCTTATCCTACATCCACTTATGTGAGACCATCAATTCAATTCTTTTGTTAAATATCTGCCACGATTTCATTACAGTATTGTTGCTTTTTCGTCGTACAGTTACACACATACATTCATGCTTTCATCATTCCAACGATTCCAACAGCCTAGCAGAGAAGACAAGAGTCCTTCTTACAATTTTTGTATCTCATCTTTATAGAGAACCCTCACGCCACTCAATACGTTTACGTGTGTATATCTATCAGCATCCTCCTTTGCTCCATCAATATCGTCATCCGTCAACCAAGAAAGATGCATGTTGGTAAAATTTTATGATATTGACTTTCTTTCTGTTTCCGCGCTCGTCAAACCAGCCAACAACGGTAGAGAACAACATCTTTTTTGCAAGGCGAAAACTTGTCAGACGGACGCTGATTGTTTAAAAATATATTAGTGAAAGTTGGAGATAAAGGTAATTTATCAGATTCGTCGTGATGATAGATACGACGTTTGAAGGGCCCTGACCTTTATGATATACTTGAAATTGTTAATTTAACGCGTTTGGTTTGTTGATTCTTTAGGTGATCAGTCAAAATGGGAGGTGCATTTGATTGGGGAGCGTTTATGAAAGACTTCGTAGCTGGTGGGATATCTGCTGCGGTATCTAAAACTGCCGTGGCACCAATCGAGCGCGTCAAATTACTGCTTCAGGTTCAGCACGTTAGTAAGCAGATTTCGACGGATAAACAATACAAAGGAATGATAGATTGTTTTGTACGTATTCCGAAAGAGCAAGGTTTTCTAAGTTTTTGGAGGGGTAATTTGGCCAATGTCATTCGATACTTCCCAACGCAGGCTTTGAATTTTGCTTTCAAGGTAAGAAAAACACGATGATGATGATGATCAGAAATTCACTGTTAAAAATTGATACATTAATGTTGGAATGAGATTGATTAACAACTCATTCGCTCTTTTTATGCGTGGCAATATTTGGTGGTACTGCTGGAGGTGGTGGGGGAGACTAATATTTGACTGGTCCATCAATATTATATTCCAATTCATTTAATCAATTATGTACATTATCCTGACTTGATGTAAATTGTTCTAATGGAAACCGAATAACTCAATAAACTGGAATGCTAAACCTTACTGATCAAAATATAGTATTTGTGTTACCTTTCATTCCGGGGTTTGTAAATGTGGGTCGGGGATCGTCCAAGTGAGTTTCGCTTCCGGATCCTGAGGAAGCTAGAGAGCTCTGTGGGCTCACTTCGGAGGAAAGAGACAAGCTCCTTGGCTTTGGTGCACATAACTCTTCCTATCATGTGTCAATAAATAAGCAAAGCAACGTTACAACTACAGTACACGTGCATAACGAACAACCACTCATAAAAATGTGATCACATACCTGCGACGTCCAAGTATCCGAATGGAGTACAGGAGGAGTCAGTACTATTACTGCGACGGATGCGCTGATAATTTGTACCATAATTTCCAGGAGATCCAGACAAACTGCTTTGTTGTTGCTGCCACAACTCATTCGATGGCGGACTACCCCCACTCAGAGGGTAATGAGGACTACCACTTGTGCCGGGAAGTGACTGATCAGGTCCGGAACTGGTTCCAGCACCACTTCCTCCACTTGAGAGGGATGTGTTTAACTGATCAAACTGCTGAAGCCAAGTTGAAAACAAACCGCGATCCTCTGTTGTAAATGCAGGGTGAATCAAACTGTAGGAGAGAAGCTGACGAGCTTCCTCCACAAGTGTGCTGTGGTCCAATACATACTTAAGAACTTTAGGGATAAGAGCCAGGTAGATCGCCTTGACTTCGGTATTTTTGGGATTGAGCAGTGGCAAATGGGTAAGGAGGTCTCGCATAAGGGACTCCTTGTTTTCCGTACTGTTTAGGGATGCCACGAAATCTAAAAAAAACAATGATTTTCATAAACACAAAATAGTCGAGTGTCCTACTGAAAAATTAATGCCAATGGCTATACTTAAATGCCCACACTAGTCGTATTTACACTTACTTGGGTCATTAGCTAAAATTTCGGTTCTCCGCAGGTCCGTACAATCTGCAATTTGTCTGTTGAGAACAGAAGTTAGGAAACGCGCCTGTGTCGGCTGCAGCCTTCTAAGCATGGCCACCATCGCCACAGTCTGCTCGCACGGTGACCAACGGTCAAACCAGTTACACACCGTCGTCACTTGTTCCCTAAACATTTTGGTAGATTTTCTGGAATTCTGTAAAAACAAACAAGAGGAAATATTTATCAAATTATGTTCAGAATTACTACCGAGAAAAATATCCATATCCATCTTCCCAGTTCCAATTTTGTAAACACATACAAAAGCAAAATGTCCCTGACACATTGTTTTTATCAAAACGCCAACAGCGCAGAAAATGCAGTCAGAACCCGTCCGTTACAACAGCCCTAAAACTTATAAGCCTTTAGACTTGCCACAAAAAAGCGTTTTCCTTTGTAAACGGAAGGTATATACTACATATTACTTACACTCTTCCATTTCCATCGAAAAGGGAAGGGAAAAGGAAACTGGCAATTCGATACTGTAATCTCATTATGCATAATATGCATTAAACTACCAATAAGCACACTAATGACTGTATATAAACATGATACACAATTATCGTATCAATAATAATACCGCATCTACTGTGTTCTAATTGCATCATTGACATTTCAAGCATGTACATGTACACCCATTCGTGCACATTCCGGACATCCGGATTAATAACATCACGTTTTTTCTCCACCAAAATCAAGTGCAAGAACCAAACAGATTTTGGGGGCAGTGCAAAAAAAAGTTGAGCGGATGTGTCAGGACAGAAGCCATTCCATGCTGCTGTCTTATGGATCGTATATTTTCAGAAAAGACTCTATATACAACACAAGTGTTATTTTCTATTTATTTAACCTTAACTTCTGTTGTCTGTTAAACGTGCTCTCTCACATGGAAAAAAGGATATTTTACGACTTTTACAAGTCACACACACACACGTGCTGGTTGACGGCCCGTTGTCGTTTTTTTTTGCAGACTGACTTGAATGACATGTTTAATATGTGTACGGGCTGAAGTTTAATGGTAATAGAGTAATTACTTGCTCGCGGGTGTATTTTCCATTTTTAACTCTTACATACACAATACACACATATATTGTGGTGTGATAGAGAGATAGTTAATGGTAAATCCGTTTCAGTTCAAAGAGACAAGTCGCATCGAGTAAGAGAAATGCTAGTGGGGATTCTTGGAATTGAACAGTCTATTTTTGGCTGTTTTATCATTATTATTTTTTTTACAAATACTTTCGTGAAAACAAATACTGTTTCTGTTTTCCCTTTTATCCATACTGCATACTACGCATTCTCTTCGTACTAATTTGGTATACAGTTCCAAAAAACGTTACAGCAGTGGCATCCACGCGGCTTTGTTGGGAGCTTGCTAATATACTAGACATTTTTTAAAGACAAGTAGCGCGTCACCCCAAGAATTCAGGAACTTTTTGCATTAATATTTTGTGTGTGCTGTTGTTTGTTGTCCAGCAGTAGCTTGTAGTAGCATATTGTAGTTTTTACTAGCTACTTGATGCTGTATAGTCGTAAAGGCAATTTATCATATTTTTTCCTGTATCCAAACTGCTCGGATCGGTGATTTTTCTACTTTCAATCTTTCTCGCCGCTCACATCCGTCATTTTTGTAATTGCAAAACCAATTTTTTTTATAGATTGTATCAAAAAGCACGGGACTTTCCACCAAAAACCTGAAAAAATACGGCTGAGTCGTAACGACTCTCCTCTTTGTGCTTTGATTTAACGTTATTACCTCCTGAATATAAGAGTGTTGCTGCCAAGAACGAATTATACAGTCAAATTGTAAACCGCTACATGATGATGATAACGATATGACGCACGAGATACTACTACTACTCAGATATTCATAACAGCATCAAAATTTTTTCGTTTAATAGTTTCCTTCCTACAAACAAAATATCGCATTATCGTTGTGTATTGCATTGCCCTGCTTTGGCATCAGCAGAAACTGCCACACCGTTTTCTTCTTTGATCCCTTCATTTATCACTGCTGATGATATCCTGATGACAATATGGCAACTCCTGTAAAAATACGCGTGTGTAGGCTTGTGAGTGTGTGCAAGTTAGTAAATTCATATGAATTATCATTCATTAAATTCATTAAAAATTTGACAGGGAAAAATGGCTGGGATTTCATATGCAGGCTTGCTATAATATGCATAATATGCCAAATAAGCCAACCTTAAAAATTACATATACATCACCTCACACACCACCAGACGACACAACAAAGTTACAAACACCACGAAGTACGCTCATATGTTTACATCCCCTGCATGTGAATTTCCTTGGGATGTGATATGTGAAAATAGCTGAGGAGAGAGAGAGACAGAGAGAGAGATGGAAGTAGCCAAATGTCACAGCAGCATCACTTCACACCAGTTAGTGCAGTATGTGCAATGCAGTGCCAACTTGAACCAAGAAAAAAGGAAACATTTTAAAAATCCAAAGAGATTTGAAAGCTTTCTACATGAAGTGAGCAGCAATGAACCAAAGAAAGATCGTGCACACACAGTAGTGCAATGCAAAAGAGTATCGAGTAGTATAAGGATGCTTCTTGTAACGAAAAGACAGAAAATAGGAAGTTTACAGTTTATACCCCCATACAGTCACTCGTCGTCAGCAGATTCGCGCCGTCTGTCTAAAAAACTTCACTGGTTTTTGAACAAATACACTTTTTCTCTCTATCTATCTCTCTCTCTCTCTCTTGTATCCCTCTCTAACGATAATGACGACAGATGAATTACATTAGGGCTAATAAGAAGTAATGCAGTAATCTAACAAGCATTACAATATATTAACGCAATCTGGTATGTGGGTTGGGATGAAGTGTGGACTATTTTAAAAGGGCACCACCACACCGTCTGTCTCTCTGGAGGAGTATGTGTGGCTGTTTGTCTGTTTATAGTCAAAAAGCCGTATCATTATCAATCTCGTTGTGTGTGTCTGTGTGTCGGTCGGTACTACTCAAAAAAAACTTTTATACTCTTTGCATTTTTACAACAGAGTGCCAGCAAAGTCACTAGTCGCTCCTACAACTACAACTACTGCTGCTTGCCCAACTAATAGTCTTTCATACACTTTTACACAACAACGCGCTCATGTAATGCCAACCAGCCCCCACCACCACCAGAACATGCACGTTAATCCCCACACATAATATTATCCAGTTTTTTGGTTTTGTGAATCGACGGCTAATATAACAACGCATACTATGCACATGGAAGAAGAAAAAAGCGTCGACGACGACGAAGAAATAATGGAGGAACACACAAAAAAACTGGTTGGTTACGCTCGACAACTACTATCTTGGCGTGCTCGTCATCATCGTCATACATCCTCATCATGAGGAACATGTAACAACTGAGTGAGTACTGAGGTTGGTCCGTCACATTTATCATCCGCTTCGTATGCATATTACTACTACAAGACGAGTTGATGATGATGACGACGACGATGATGTGGATGATGATGATGATATGCCCGCTGCTGTCTTAAAACTTACTTAAATCCTTTACGCTCCCTCATTGCCAGGCATGGTGGTTAATGCTGGTGGTGGTGGTGCTGGTGTGTGTGGCGTGGCCATGAATTTTTTTAAATTCTCAAAATGCATTTTAAAATGCTGAGGAAGCGACTATCATCGTTCCTCTTGTATTTTTAGGCAAATACATTTTTAATATACAAGTCAACACACACACCAAAATTACTACGTCGTGCAGATCAAAAGAAGCATTCTTCTATATCCCCATATCATATCCTTCCTCCTATCTACCAAGTAACTGTGCTAAACGTCTCTTTTTTTCTTGTCTTTCCTTCAAACTCATTCATTTTCATTTTTTGTGGTCTGCTTTTGGTCCAATAATACAAATTAGGAAATGTGTGTGCAGCGAAACAACAATACTATAATGAATCATAAAGAATGCAAGCATGCAGGATGCATGTTTAACAGCCATCATGTTGTTGTGTTAGTGCAACCCAACAAGAAAAAACACGAAGGAGAGCCAAAAAAAGCGTTTTTAACCAAGAAGAATTTTACATACGTAATATTTCTCTTACAATTACACTGGCAAACTAAAAGTAGTCGTAGTCTAGAGAGGATAATACGTGTATAATGCTACTAATACTACTACTGGCGATGTTCTGTGCCTTATCGACTAGGGTTATTTCTCCTCCATTTTATGCAACATCATCGTATCATCATGAGCTTTTAAATATCTTCTTTTCTTCCCCTTCTTTTTAATAATAATAAATGCTAATCATAGTTATTATCAGCTTCATTGATGGTTTTACTTGTTCTCTGCTTCCTTCCCGAAAGCATCATTCTCCTCTTCTGCCATTTTATGAATAGAACTATCTGCCATGCTTGTGCGGTGGCCTAGTGGTGGGGATAACATGATGCTGCGCGTTTGTGTCGTAGATCATTTTTAAAAACTTTTTTTCCTCCCACGTATTGTTGCACCTGTCATGTCCTCGCAACAGCCAACAGCATTCAACATATTACCAACCACCACCACCACCAGCAATACAACCACCACGCTTTTTCTCCACCTCCAATTCCGTCAACCATACCAAAAACATCCAACTCAATAATATTCTCTCTCTCTCTCTTTCTAAAATTCTCTTCATCTTTACTTGTTCTTGTTGACATGCATTTCATGCAAATTAGGGTTGAAACTTTCAAAGGAATGCAGAAAGTATGCAGCATTGCATGGTACACTTTTTATTTCCACACATACTCATATACCTAGGCGCATGTGTGTACACACAAGGGAAAAAATTGCTAAAGTTTTGAAATTTGACCAAAAATGAAATTTTGAGAAAGAGTGAAAAGCCGCGGTGACGACGACTTGAACAAAAAGTAATTTTAACATCATCCTTAGCGTCATATCTTTATCAACGATAATAGCCCGGGCATACGTATGAATGAACATGAAATGAGAAGAAAAAAACTAACATTTTTTTCGTTCTTTATATAAATATATGTCCCTATAACTTCGATACTATTGACCTGCTGAATAAAAGAGAAGAAAAATGTACGCTTGAAAAAGATGAGTGTATTATGCTTCCGTTCTGTCTCTGCTAAAAACTACTCACTCACCGCGGAGTGCTGACTCTCCTTTTTGTGCAGCGTGTGTGTTTGTGTCGTGTGTACACGAATATAATATGCACGACGTAGGTACTCATTTTATTTATTTAAGAGAGGACGACCAGCAATTTTTCGTTTCTCCTCTCTTTCCCTCCTTCTCTCACCGTCTCACCTTCTTAAAAAAATACAGTTTTGTACTCACTCTCGTAAATGCTCGCCCATGTACTTGAAAAATGAACACTTAATGAGCCTACAGAAATAGTCAATTTCAATAGAAGAAGCAGACAGAGAGAGAGACAGCTTTACACACAGTGACAACTGTATGGTTCTCTAAAAGTGAAAACATGATGTATATTTATTGAATCCAATAAAAGTAAGCCAATAACTAGAATTATGATACCTAAGTGCTTATTCTTGATCATCATTTATAATATGTAGGTAGACGCAGCACTTTTACGGCATATATCAGGATTTATAACGTGATTGCCGTGTAACGTGTAAAGACGCCAGGCCGTATTATCATCTTCATCATTATCATCAGTATCACCAATACCGTCAATCTGATTACACTACAGCGCACTCGCATCTTTTACATTGTATAGTTAATCATTGTCACGTTTTTTCTTCTCCTCTCCCTCTTCTCCCTCACGAAAAAGAGCCCCTGAGTAACTCGCATTTTAGTAAACGCTGTACCACACCACTGTTACTACTGATTAGTAAACGCTTTGCACAGGCGCTGAATAACATAAATGTAAATAAAAATGGTCTACGCAAAGTGGGCATTCAAAAAGATATGATGATGAGTTGCGTTTGTAGAGTGTTCGTATATATCATCCTCATAAGCATGTCCTATCTAAAAGCCCTTTTGAATATTTCTTGTGTGTCTGTTACCGAGGAGGATGATGATGATAAGTAATGATAATGAACCAAGATGGATACCGAATTTCTTCATAGCACCACATAGACATCGCAGTATCAGGATACAGAGACGATCTTATATAGGCAACCGTGTATTAGTACCTATCTGTACAACAACAACAGACAGGCAGAGAGAGAGAAGAGAGGGAAAAGGAGAAGGAAAACGAAAAGGCATGCATGTTGATGGGATGATGACGATGTTGAAAAAGAAAATGAAACCCAAACAATACCACTGCCCTGCTGGCCCACTAAGCAACAAAAACGGCGTCGTTGACGCCGTTGAAAATGTGAATGTGAGAAAAAATCCTTTACTTTTCACTTCTACCACCACCACATGAAGAACACAATGAAGGATGGGGAGCTGCTGATGATGACGATGACGATGACGCTGGTGATACTTATCTATGGCTGGGTAGAGAGATATACATATGTATTCATGCCCTCTGCGCCAGAGCCGCAAAACAACGAGCATTCGGAATGACTAGGAGAGAGAGAAGAGAAGGTAACAACAATAGCATGTAGGTATTACTACATCATCCGCACAAATGGAAGCACCAAACAACCGTGTCACCATCCCCAAAAATTCCTTCTTGGGAGGATAAACTACAAACGACGACGGCGACAACAACAACGACGCGGAGGAGCGTATTTTTGTTCCGCTTTTTATTTATCTTCTCTCTAATTTCTTTTATCTACACAACAACGCAACAATGAGGCATGCCATGCAACAATTTTCCTGCTACTTTAAATTCCTGTACACGTACGGAAAATAATGAATTCTTCAGTGGTGCTTGCACCGTTTTTGTACGCTTGTCTCTAACTGATTCCATCCGTGTGTGTGTGTGTATGTGTGTGATCAGCTCGCACAGTAGTTGGTATGCATGTAAGGATGGCCTTGGACTTGCACTTCAAGAAGTGGATGGAAAAATTCTGAAAAATTGCTGACAACGCACAACAACCTAGCTCTATATAATTGTACCTACCCGAGCTTACTATATATGTATAACAGGTTAATTGCAAAACTGGGGGAAATTTTATCCTTTTAAAAAAGGTCAACAAAAAAGATGCTTCATGCTTTTGTGCGCATGAAAAAACAAAAAAAAATAATGGAAGCATGAGACATCAAATACCAACTGCAAAAAATAGAGCCGCGACGGGAGTGCGCATCACAACAGGAATAAAAAAAAGGAAGTTTTATCCTTTTATCGCATCAAATCATTATTTCTTTTTGTAAAATAGCAGTAGTGTCTGTTCTGTCAGGTTGGTTGATGATTGAATTTGATGAGTTGCAAATTTTTTTTCGGGGAGATTAACAATAGAACTGTTGTGTAGCTCTACCAATGATAGTTAGTTACCATCTCCTCTACCACATCATCATCACATCACTTTACCTTTTTGTCTACTAACAGTAGTAGTCGCCCATCAACGCCACTAGGAGCGGTGGTGGTGGTCGTCGTCACGATATATCCGTCATTTTCTGCTACCATGAAATAGCCTTCAGCAAAAGCTACTTAACAATGCAATAAAAAAGCTCTCTCGCATTTTTGCCGCATAAAACTGGCAAAAACTATTTTCTGCTTGTGTCCATATTTACCATCACACACGTGTGTGTGTAGGGAATGTTTACAGGTTTTCATGAGGAAAACGGTGAAAAATATTTAAACCATGTTTATAAGGAACGCGAAACATTTTGCTGGAAGTGTTTACGGTTTTTTTTGGCTTGAGAATTTCGCCATACAACATAAATACTTCTCTGTACCTACATACTGATGAAATCAATATAACTTTTCGTTTCCCATCATGAAAAAAGGTCAACGTTGAAATGGAGAGTGATTTTTTTGAGAACCGCAACAACAACCATTAAAGCTGTTTTTAACAACTGATAGTTAAGTAATAAGGCATTTTATCCGCCTACTACAACCTTTCCTTTATGCGTCTCTCTGTGCAAAAAAACGAAAGTTCCTTTTTCGTTTATAAACAACGGTTTGTGGTGTGGCGCTGTGGTATTCGCATAAAATGCAATCTTACTGGCATATATATATCGTCTTGTTTATGGTAACGCATCCGCATCTAATAGCCACAGTCACATAAGTCACATAGGTATTATGGATGACTCGTAGACATATTATTGTTGTAAAATAGATTTTCTTCTGTTTTCAGCAGTCAAACAACCCACGAAGTCTTGAAAATACCAACGAAAACTTCGTGTTTGTTCTGTAGACTCCGTCATCGTGATGAAAATCTCATTATGAATTGTGTATGGCATCGGTTGGTTTGGTTTTTTTGGCTGTTGCATTGGATGGAGGCAAGCTGGCAACGGAAGGTGTGACTTTTGAAAGTGTGTTTGCTAACGAACACACACACACACACACACACACACAGGAGTAGTCTCTGCTCTGCGCTCTCTCACAGCGAGAACAACAGGTACTAGCTATAAACCTCGTTGTCACTTAATTAACAAAGTCAGCCAAGAACATCAATATAATTAGCAAGTGATTAAGAGAGCACATTACATTATTGCGGTGATTGCGTTAGATNACACACACACACACACACAGGAGTAGTCTCTGCTCTGCGCTCTCTCACAGCGAGAACAACAGGTACTAGCTATAAACCTCGTTGTCACTTAATTAACAAAGTCAGCCAAGAACATCAATATAATTAGCAAGTGATTAAGAGAGCACATTACATTATTGCGGTGATTGCGTTAGATAGAAGAGCCCTTTGCCAAACAACCCCAACGAGAACGGCGTTGCCGCAGAGAGTAAACGGAAGAGAATGTGCCACGGCACGACACACTGGTCTGATGGCGGTGCTCGGCATGAAGTACGTGTTGTCATTTGTCAAAAAACAACATTATTGTAGGGGAAACAAGAAACGAACGACAGGCTGTGAGACAGTTAAAAATTGCTACACATGATGTTAACCTCTTCCCTTAGCCATTTACATGTAACTATATTACCGTTAACTACGACTTTTTCTATCGCGACGAAATCACTTGAAGGCGCTATAGTCATTAACTGTTAATAGTATTTTGCCGTTTGTTATTACAGGAGTAAAAGTTGTAGGGAAGTAATTCACTAATTAAGAAGTTGAGATGGCATAAAAAGAAAGTTTGTTTTGTCGGTCGTCTGTATATTTTCGCTATTTGATGAGCTAGCAATGCAATCATTTATGTTTCTAGATCATCTTTTAATTGCTAGATGAGCAATTAAAACAGCGGTAAGCGCTTTTTCATTTGGTCCCCCTCAAGAACACAACTTAGGACAAACAAAGCGCTCGAATTCGCAAAATTAGAAAACAAAGTAATTTCATCATCAAAAAGAAGCCAAAATTGAGTAAAAGTTCGTGTAAAGTTCGAGGTAATTGTGTTTCTTTCATTTCTCCAATTTTCGACAATCCACATCACATCCCCTGATCTTGCTATCTTTCATAACAAGGATGTCAAACTAATTTCCCTCTTAATTGCATTATCGTTTGAGTATTATCTTTGTCAAGTCAATAAACATTGTCGAACTGTCGTCATCGTCAGAATGATGATCATTGATCGTCGTCGTTTGTCGTCGTCAATTCTTCAGCCATGCCTCAACGCAAGGCACATGCACGTAACGTGCTATACATGCTGACATTTAATCTCGTACGGAAATGGAAAATCGTCCAGCATCTGTCGGTCTCCCCCAAGAAAACAAAAAAAAACTCGGAATATTTTCTTATTTTTCCTATCTTGCCTTCTGGCTGTTATGCTGATCAAAACGAAAATGTATAAATTGAATACAATTTGTTATCATTTTGAACAGAAATACAAATCAGTTATCAACGAAGGAGAAAAAAACGCGATATATGTAAGTAGAGTGTGCATATGGCTTGATAAAAAGGATGTAATTTTTTCGTCTCTCTCTCTCTCTCCCTCTCTCAGTTATAAAATACATTTATGATTTAATTATACGAGGTTGATGACTGCAGCTGACCTTTTCTTCCCTGGTGTGTATATGGGCTGAATCGACATTTTAATGTATGCTTTAAATTGTAATAATATGTAGTGTGGTGCTTTATCAACTTTGTCTATTTGTACATTCTATATTACGGTTTATTATCATCATCATCGATGATGGTAAAACTCTCTTGACATATTTGACTATCCGGGCCAAGCCAGTTCAGTTTGCGTCTGTGTTTGTGTGTGTATGTGTGTGACCTGAAAGCGCATTTCCAGAAATAAGGAAATGAAATAGAAAGCGTATTTGGACGCAAATCAGTGCTTGTAAAATGTACCCAACTTGTGTTTTAGTCTTAACTGAAAAGTTAAAACAAAATGGTGGCAGCGGCGGCGGTGTGGTAAGTTTTAGTAGAGATATCTTGTCTCTTTGTCTTTCAGCTTTACCACCACAGCCCTTTGTGTCTTTTTCCATTCCCGTCGGCGTTCTGTTTCTAATATTCATGTTTCTTGGTACACAACTTTGTGCATACATTATGCCCAGTTCAGTAGCCTGTGTCTCTCTGTCTCTTGTGTACTTTTGTTGCAAGCATTTTGCATCTTTCATCTGATAACGCCCAGAATGAAGCTTGATTTATTGGAGAAGGGAAATGATGCCGATGATGAAACTGATGATAACGTGAAAGCTCTTTCGCCTTTGTAAGACGTTTACATTTAGGATTACTTACGTTTAATATATGTATGAACTTCTTACCAGTTGTTTTTCGTAGTCCGATTCAATCCTGTAATTCCCTATTTTATTGTAATGGAATTTCCTCAAAACCATAGCATAGCCGCTAAGAGACGTCTGGTTAAAAAAACCTACGTATCTCTCTGGTATAGATTGTCGGCCGTCTGCCACAAAAACAACTCTATAACGGCAAAATCCTGGGAAGAAAGATGACGTCTCTGAATAATGATGCGATCAAGTTTTACGCAATTCGCTGAAATGGAAACGACAAGAAGCGTTGTCCTGGGTAGACGATGCGAGTGTCTGGGAAGGAGTACACGACACCAGTCATTGTGACATGACGGAGACGCTTCAAATCTTAATTTAGTGTCAATACCACTAAACGTGAGCAAGTTTCATCATTCTTTGTTTTTTTTCTACAGCTTCACAGGGGGAACCTATACCGACCCCTTTATATCCACTTCATAAAAATAACCTCCACTCTACACTTGTAAGGATTCCGGCGGAAACAGTTGTCACCACTGCACCGCACAACCCGTCCGGCGTTCAGTCAGTCACTTCGCAACCCAAGCAATACTCCCTGTCAGTTCTTGTGTAGAGAAGCTGTATTATAGCACACAACAAAGTGAAACGAAATGAATCCTTGTAAATCCTCTCCTCCTTGAAACCTCCGGCACAGCGTATTTCCTCTTCGATGTTTTTTTTAGAGAGAGAGGAGTGTTGGAGAAAACGATGTTCACACTAGCAGGCTTAAGGGACGAATGAGAAGAGGAAGTAAAGTTTGCAGCTGATGCTGCGCTTGATGAAGACGTGGTAAAAATCCTTGTAGTTGTAACACTCTGCCTGTCAGTCACCTTCTTTCTGCGTGTGGAGTGTGTGTGTGGAACCCCAGCTCATATGTGTGTGTACGAGAGACGAGAGGCTTTATAGCTTTTTACATCCACGATGCACCTCACCACCACACATATACGACGACAACACACGTCGTCGTCGCACACAAAAATGCAAATACTCCTTCTAATCTGAATCTCTTTGTTTCAAAAAGTAATATCCTCCATGTCTCTTTTATTGGCGCTCTGCCTCTCCACCACACCACGAAACAGAATTATTATTAAATGTACTTTTCCACAGAAATTATATGACAGGGTTATCAAAGCAGGAAAAAATGGTGTGTACACAGTTAAGAGAGATAGAGAGAGATATTGCAGTTTAATCTTGTGGTATCACATTAGCTAAGAGGTGACAATCTACGTCAATTTTTTCTTATCAGTATGCCCATATATTAATGCTGTACGTACTACAAAGACTTGTACCACTCAAAATGTAACTTCATAAACGACGACGACGACGACGACACACTTAGCTCAAGAAAAGTAATTAACGCCTGCAAAATCTGAACAGGCAGATTAGAGATTTATTGTCATTAATAATAATAATAATAACAGACTGTTGTGTGCCCCACTATTACGGCGGTTGTTGTGTCTTAATAAAACCACAAAAGAGAGATATGATATATTATGTAAGCCTCCCAAATAAATACCACATTTACTACTAGATATTGTACTCATGCTCTGATAGTCTGATGGCGATGATGATAAACGTGATCTGATCAGGTTAAGTCCAGATTTAGAACCATTTAGCTACTTACTTTTTCCTGTGCAAATGTGCATGTGTGTGAGTGTGTGGAGTGTGGACTCGACTCTGGTGGAGTAATATAAATCGTAAAAAAAATAATCTGCACGTTTGATCCACAATGTTTTTTAGAACTTTACACAAACACACGCGAGTTGACAAACAAATTCAGGCTGTACCTACATGCAAGGATGATCATCATCACACTACTGTCAGTCTTCATAATGTTGTTGTTGTTGTAAACCACTAGGAATCATGTTTTCGAATAAAATGTGTATACATACGAGATTCGAGATATTATGTGTGTATGTTTAGGAGAACGACCAGGGGAATAGATATCATCATCAGCTACCAGGATCATCCTTTTGTATTTTTTATGCACAACAGCACGGTCTCTCTCTCTGTTTGAGTGCGGAGCAGTACGAAACAAACAAAAAACAAGTTCAAGTCACAATCAGTAATAACTTGCGCTTTTTTCCGGCCGAGATTATTTTTAGGCAGAAACAGCACAGCACAGGAGCACGACTCAACTCAGATAATTACTAGCAGAGTTTTTAGCAGAAGAAAAGACAGCGAGATACTAACAAAACAACTCGCATTAAACTCTGTATTATGCATGTATTTTAGATTAAATGTCTGTCTGATGATGATGATGATGATGACGATGATAATAATAATAATAATCCGTGGACGTATAAAGCCGTGGCCGTAAAAAGGAACCTTTTTGAAACAATTTCAGTCTTGTTTTGTTTGCTTTTTTTTGCGCTAGCACCCCTACCAATAGTCACAACAGCAGCTATTACGTGAACGCTTTAAAAAATTTTTTTTATTCCAACACAACTTTAAACCACTTGGTCCACACAGAGCAGTGTACACCTACCAACAAAAAAGCGGCAGCAGCAGCGTACAAGTCCTTACTTCACCAACCAAAGTTCAGCAAAGGAATGGAGCAAAAAATTGGTAGTGAGCAGTGATCAAGTCGTCAAGTCAAGTGAAGTTGGTCCAAGAGAGCTCGTTTCTAAGCAGGCAGAGTTGTGGTGTGGTTGTTTGGTGAGGCGAGTGTGTGAATACAAGTTTGTATACAATTGCAGCAGAAAGGAGCACTCAACACAAAAACGATCATCCACAAACCAACCAAACTTTTTATGCCTCTCTCTCTCTCTCTCTCTCTCTCTCTCTCTCGACAACAACAACTAAAAGGCTATTTACATTGTCGAGAGGCTGCTGCTGCAACAAAATACTTATTTAATATCCATGCATCCATCCACCACACACCACTAATACAACAAGATAAACATTGAAAACTATTTTTCTCCTCGTTACTATCAAGTGTACAGAGAGTACGCGAAAGATTACTTCTTGAGAGAGAGAGAGAGACAGGGAGTATAGAAGACTTGAAGAGACGATAAAAGGTGGACAGTCAAGTAGGTGGGATTATAATTGTAAATTAAAAAAATGAGAAAAACAATAAGCCGTGTTACTAAATCTTCCTCTAATAATAATAATGATGAAAATGCGATTACTTTTCAAGTCATCACTATCCGTATAGCATGGCAATATCAGAGCGACATTGCATGATGATGAGATGCGATCGTACCAGTGTTGCATTTAGAGAGATGGAGTTGCAGCATATTAATTTTTAATGCAAAAAGAAATCGTAACATGCTGTAAGGAGAGTGAACAGTTTATAAAGACACACTTCCCTCTGAATAAAATTAGTATTAAAATCTGTTTAAATATATCAATTGTGAACAACTTTTCTTAATCGCTGACTTCATGCTGATGATGTCTTCGCGGTTCATCTACTTTTCTGTAGTTTTTTTTGTCCTTTTTTAATACTTTTTAGTCTTATCCCTATATTCTTTGTGTGCTATGGAATGCATGACGTAACTTTGCGGTACTTACTGATGACGGTTGTTGTTAGTATGAATAATAATACCCATCTAACATAAAGTATTAATGCAATTACAGTTTTCACAGTGCATATACCTTTTTATATGTATTTTTTTATCCTGCACAAGCAGGGTGAATACATGGACCGAGACCGTCGAAATGAGCAGTTTTCTAGTGAACTGGAGTAGTGATGAGATACTACCTAACTGACATGAGAACCATAATGTTTTTACAACGAATTACCAATTTGGTCAACTTAATGGTAACAACGATGATGATGATGATGATAATAATAATAATAAAACTTTCAAGGGAAAAGTCTAAATTCCGTTTAGAAATGGAGCCTTGCAATAAATAATGAATAGTAGTTCTTCCCTTTAAATACATCATACATCACATTAATGCAAGTAGTGTTGTTTCCTTTTGAGTTTCTACGAAAGCTATTTTAAATTGCAGGCAGTCCAGAGATGATGATTAATGCTGGAGTGGAAGCTACCATGGTCTATGACGGTTGATGGATATCATATCATGTATTACTGTAGGCGTACTATAAGTTCCCTATATTTGGAGTTCTCCGCTAAAGCTAAGGAAGCGTCTAATTTGAATATATACTCTCACGGTGTTTCTCGTTTCTGTTAAAAATCTAGCGCACCAGTACAACGCATGAAACCGTATTTTGTGGAAAAATGCAGGAAAATGAACAAAAAAAAACAGAAAGTGAGTACGAAAGTGAGGGAGAGAGTGAACGAACATGCACATAAGCAGAAAAAGCTGGTAAAAACGAGTATTAAGTAAAAAAAATGTGAGAGAGTGGTAAAATTGCATGCTGCACTTTAAAATGCATTAGGTATTATTTACAAGACGTGCATGATGGTCGTGTCGAGCTGTAAACGTGGTTCTAGCAGGATGATTGGACCTAGGGATTTGAGGATTTACATATTCCCTTGTGTCCATCCATCCATCCACCTCCACAAAAAACTATGATACTTTTCATCATCATCATCATCATCATCATCATCATCATCATCATCATCATCATCATGTACCATTGTAAAGGCAGCAGGGAACACGACCGTATGTTTGTGGTAAACTGTATACTTCTCTCTTTGTGTGAAAGGATAATACCATCATGACATCATGCTTTGCTCACGATGCTGTGACGTTGTTCGACTTCAACGAATTCCGACTAATGTTAATTTTCTACACAGGTTCCGACCGCTAATTTACATGTCTATTTCTGGATATTGTGTTTCGTTGTGCATTAAAGTAAAATATTTATGAACTAAAGACGGTGAAGTAATCAAGATTTCCCTGCATGCACAATTAATGTAATGTTATCTATCACAGTCGCATCCATCGTAGATGATAAAAATTGTAAATCAAAGTCATATCTGGCAAGCTTAAGTAAGAAGTAAAAAAAATCAACACATTTTATTATAATAAAAAAGCGTTGTTATACCCTGGAACTAATTCGACGCTTTTTTTGTCGGGATTTGCACAAGTCGAAAGACGAACTACTACCCAGTAAAAGCCTAGAAGAGCACAGCTATGTTCGCGTTTGTTTGGCAGAAATAAAATGTAAGTACTTTTGGTTGCTTATTGCTTAAGATGTTCAAAAGATGATCAGTTCATACCCTGTTGTTTTTTATTTCCTTTTTTTCATCTGTGTGTCTCTTCGTCTACCACGGTCATGCCAATGCTACAAACAACATCCTTACTAAACAAAAAAACGCTGATGGTGTGTGAGAGAGAGAGAGAGAGAGAGATAATTCTACACTGTTTTATGAACCCAGCAACAACAAAGACAGCTCAGTAATGCAATGTGGTCAACAAAATGAAGAGCTTTTCGTTTCTCCCGAAGGGCTTCACTTTTCCTTACAAGGACATTTACAACCTCGGGTTTGTTGTTAAGGAAGAAAGAAAAATGAGAAGGAAGGAATGGTAACAAAATGAACAAGGAGACGAGAGCGAGAGGGATGGCGTGAGGGTAGGGCTTTAAATTTTTTTTACCCTTCTTGTTCTTCTGATATGATCCGTCTTCTTCGTCTTTTTACTACCGTCAATAGTACCTATACAACAGACGGGATGAAAATTGTAAGACGCTTTACACACACACACACATACACATGATATCTGGTATTAACCACTTTCCATGCTTTTATTATTATTACAAAAATGGTGAATGTTCACGATGAGAACAAAAAATGTAGTTGGTGGAGTAGAGAGAACAAGTGGAAAAAGACCTTGACACGACTGGCCCACATATTTTGAAATACACACTCTCGCACTCTATCCACCGCATAACAACAGCTTTTTGATATAGAATGTAACTGGTTTTGAACCTCTCGATTTACGGAGACATGTCGTGTCCGTATAGGCATAATATTACATATTATTATTTATTGTGATGTGCATCGTCAGCACACAGCAGATGAAGAAAAAGACGACAAAAAAACATGAGCATTTTATCTAGGAAGCCGGATAGCTTTTTTTTTACTATTCTCATCATCATCACTCAATTCAATGGCATTTTCACTTGTTACGCGATGATCAGCATTTTTGACGTTATATTGCTTCTCCCTAAGCTCCTATTTCACTCACTGCGGTAATGCAACCGTCTTGGCTAGTAACAACAGAAGTCAACAATACGTTGCATTGATTAACCTTTCTTTCAAGACACAACGACAATGATGCACAAGCTGTGTGGAATATGTATAGCATGTAAGTAAGGTGAAGGAAACATGACAGTGAAGCAAGATGGCAAGATTCACTTGCATTTTTGTTTTTTTTTTCTTCTCTGGGTAAAACACCCTTCACCCTGAGACGACTAAAAAGAGTCAGGAGAGTGAATACTGGATCGTAACTGCAGCATCAGAACGAAACAAAGAAAGTCTGTAGTTTTTGTTGTGACTTTTAAAGCAGCAGTGGTTTGTTTCAATTTTAGTGTGTATTTGTGTCTGTATTTATATTCGAGACAACAACAGTAGTCGTAGTCGTAGCAGGCATGCTTATATTTTTTTTATGTATTTCTGTTTATGGCAGGTACTATATCACTGGGTTATTTTAGAGGTAGTGCAGTGGGTTTGTATTTGAAAAGATAAGCTTGTTGGGGTAGCTCGTTGAGGAAATGCGGAGATAACGACGACGGCTCGATTTAGAGTTAAGACAAAAACAAACCTCTTGTTTTTTACTCGCTGCCTGCCACGTCTTTATTTATTTTTAACTTTTTATCGTACGATGATGGCTGAAGAGTGAGGTAGAAAGGTGGCGTAAAAATATTGGGACTACGATGACGAGTACTACTACATACTACTGTGACTGAAGCAACATGCGGCTGTAGAAAGATCGTTTTGAAGGTTGTTTTGTTTTTGTTGAAGACTGAAAGTAGTTTGAAATACAATAATTAACGGACAGGATATCGCATAAAATGACGAAAATAACAATAACAAGCCGTTTTGTCGCAAAAGGCACAGGCGGGGGTGGGTGGTTGGTATTATTATTAGTGGCTGTGTGGATTGTTTTTACCAGACTAAAAGTCGTTAAAATCACAGGCGCTATTGTAATTGACGCGTATGGGTGCTTGTGCTTAGGAGAGCTATTGAAAAGCGTAGAGGCGTCGTCTCTGTCTCGTCTCCCCTGTGCTTGGGGTATGTATATCGTAAAAAAAACATGTAAAAGTGTTTTTTCGAAATGTAACTCAAAACTTGGTTCATGGACAAAGAAAAGTTCATCTTGGGAGATAGATAAAAAAACAACGACAAAGAATAATAGAATGAGCTGCTTAGCATAGTAGCAAACGTATGTACTACAGCGTCGGAAAATTTTATGGTCGACAGACACTTTTCACAGGACGCGTACACATACAAATGCATATCTATTTACGTATGCCTTGTCAAGCCACCATCAAAGCAAAACACAGATAATATTGAAAATTCTCTGATTTGCTTACTCTCCACGGAATATATGGGAATAAACATGACCATCCAACATGATATTATTTGTTCGTGTTCAGGAATAAAAATATGGTAAACAGGAGTCCCTCTTAACGCAGACTATCTAAAAACACATTCTATCTCTGATTTTATCGGTGTGTCATTTTGAAAGCAATAAAATTTGTAGAAAATTATTTCGTGCTCTTCCTTTTGAACGGCATAAAAGCTAATTTGCTGACAAACGTCATTACACAAAAGTCCTTGAATTTAAAATAGTTTAAGATAAGCTGTAAGAATTCAGAGAGAGTTGGCGTGATGTAACATAAAACAGAAGTTGGAGTAATACCATTTTTATGCATACCACGACGGCTTGGGTGGGTACCGCTAAAAAAATAAGGTTACTGCACTTACACTTGGGCTGTAACGAAAAATGGACGTGGATATGGAAGTTACTTAACTTTTCGCTGTTCTCTCGTCATATTTTCTACCATCAGCATCTGTTGAACTGAGCTTACGTAAAGGTCAATAAATGACGCCGTTGAAAAATTTGTTAATGGGGTTTTGCAAATGTGGAGTTATTTTCCCTAGCATAATGACTAATCTGCTTTTTAATGGATGTTTAGAGGGCAGCAAGTCATTTAATTGCATTTCGGTTAATCATTGCAGGACGGGACATTCCAATTATTTTTTCCATGTCACTAATGCATATCGAAAGTAAATCGGTGCAACTAACAAGTTAAGGGAATAATGGCATCGTTAAAAAAGTTTGTCATGTTATGTCTACAACCTCCTGAAGAAAATGCTTGTTAACAAACATTCGCATTAGAGACAGTGAGAGTGGAAATGGCAATAGGCTATTTTATAATCTGTAAAATACAGCCTTTCAAGCGCCATCAACTACAAGCACGTGAATCCAATGGTTTTGCTCTAATAACCCGCAGATATACATCTTATTTTGTTTGTTGAGACAATTCATTATCTCACACCCTGACTCGTTTCATGATCCAGTTTTGGTGGTGTCATGTAATTACGTGAGTACTAACAACTTGTAAAAAATCTGCAATAACCAGGTTGATAGAAATCTACATCCGCGTTGAATGACTATGATATGAATTGTCAAAACTGCGCACAACGAAATTATGACGTGCAGAAAGTAGTAACTGATATTATTATACAAAGGTACAGATTACTCCTTGCACCCAACTTGAAGTCGAACATGTCTACGGGCGAAATTATTATCTAGTTATGGAAGATTTAATGATATAATGTGTACCAAAGGGAAAAGGACTAACAACGTATCCATGCACAGGCAGCCAGATACAATAAAGTATAGACTTGTTGTTGGTGTTTGTTTGTAGAAGGTAAAACTGGTTTGTTATTTTAAAAGAAGTTTGAATTGAAGAAATTACACCCAATCCAGTCGGCTTCCCAACTTACACTGACTTTTACTGGAAGCTGCCAGCAAACAACAACAGGTCAGACTTTCGAGTCTGTCAGTCCATGGCCAAATGCAAATATATTAGCCTATTTGTGAAAACAGATATGAAATGTCTATTAAATGAGAAAAAAACTTACTGATTTGTTTAGATTAGGCGTGCTACACAAATATTCAGGAAAGTCGTACGCAGGCAAAGTTTGATTTCATCAACGTTTGTCGTCTATTTTGTTTTTCTTCATTTGAAAGTCAAATTGCACTTTGTGCCGGAATAAAGTGTACGTTTGATTTTTTTCAGATTAGGCTGTACAAAAAATGTAAACAGAACTGGTAGTACACTGTTAGTACTTTTGGGCTAATAGCGCTACTTGGATAATTGGTTCACTAACAACCATTCAAGCACTTACTTCATTTTATTCTTTTACGGCTTGAAAATACAACCCAGTTCTGTGTGTGTGTGTAAACCGGTGTGTGAAAAATTAAAATGCTAACCACAAAAATAATATTGTAATGATAGCCTATATTACAAAGTAATTTGATATATTTTTTTCTCTTTCGTAGAGAAAAGATGCATGCATATTTATAAGGCGCAGACTAAAAGGTAGCATGCTATTTTTCTCTTTTGCTAATGCATGTGTTGAGATACACATCTATCTTTACATGTACGTTATTCAAGAGTAAATATCTGTAATAATTGTCAAAAGGAAATCATTTTCCCGACCAACGCATTTTGGGTGGGAGTATTTCTACGTATCATCTTTTTGCCAGTTTTTTCTCCTTTATTTATTCCAACTGACATTTCACTTCCTACCACTTCCTTTTAACCCCTTCCCACAATTTAATGACTTCTATGTATGACAACATCTGCTCAGGTTTTCGCAAAGTTTACAAGTTATCTCCGATGTAGTACGTGTGACGAACATGAATGGAACACGACGACTACCACTGTTATGTTGTTGACTACATGTGCCATGATGAAGAACGAAAGAAAGGTGAGAGGTAAATGGTACAGCAAATTCTATTATTTTTAGAACGCGAGCGTTTTTAGCACATATGAAGAAGATGTGTTTACCATCAGTAAAATCGGAGATCATGATGAAACTGGCATTATTGTGCTCATTCATTCCCATCCGTCCTACTGCCACAACCTCAACACATTAATACACACACATAACATGTTTAATTCTCCCTTTCACCTGAGTGCTTCTTCTTTTTGATGCGGATGCTAATTTGTAAATGTAGATACAATGAGAAATGGCGAATTCACAGGGGGAACGATCAATATTAACATTAAAGCCTACCTAGAAGCTTGGATAATGGAACAAGGTAAAAAAGCCACAGATGTCTTTCGTCGTCGTGCAAAAGCTGAAATCCAATTAAAAAGATGGATAGAAGCTGGAAATGGGTAATTGTATTTGAGGAGGCGGAAACGTAAAAAATATTGTCTCCTTCGTTCTCATCTTGTACGTCGGATGGAATGAGAATTTCGTGCATGCGAATATCCACGTGATTTTTATCACGACGTCCTTTAGTGATTCTAAATTTAGAAAGTGTAAACGCTCTTCTTTGCCATATCTAAAAAATCATATTCACAAATTGATTCTTTCACACAGGATGTGTGAGTCGCTGTGCGATCTGATCGCAGCAACACAGGATATGCTTCTAATCCATACTAATGATATGTTTATGAATAGCAACATATTACCATCATTATCAGATCAACGTCATGCGTCATCACGATGAGCAAATAGCCTTCTTTTTCCATTAATGAATGATTCAAACAAAAAAAAAGAAATATCTGAAAATAATCCTTTTCATCCTGTCACAAGATAAAAAAAATAAGCGAACCGAGTAAATGTCAAATGTTGAATGCGCAAGGAATGATGCTTCATCCCATCACATAATATTCAAGTATCCAACCACCTCTACCCAAGCAATTTCATGGGGAGGAATTTTTTACATGACATTATCTGAAGAAGATTGAAGATTCTTAGAGGAAGGCTGAATGATGATGGTTTGATGGTGAATGGCGAGATTAAATATTTTTTGTAAATATTATTTTGTTTTTCTCCAGTTCGCTTATCATTTTTGTCGACTCCCTTCTAATTCCTGGAACCAAAACTTGAGACATTATTATTATGCTACGATATGAAATGTGATAAAAAGAAGGCTG
>JAHZNE010001217.1:0-16866 GCA_027744055.1 Callyntrura sp. NNG-2020 | reverse complement strand
TACAAAGTATGACCTGGTAGAGACCCCCATTTTGTGGCATTATGCAAAACTATGCGTATTATGCAAAACGGCTACCCTAATCATCACCAATATAAAGTGTGAGCTTCTTTCTTCATTGACTTAGAAAATTTTTCCTTCCTCCGACGACCAATGCACTCTCTGTGCGCCCATATCAAACAAGTCTGCAAAAGTCTTGTATTCTCTCAAGCCATCACAAAGACCCAAACAATGATCTTGCGTACTGCGCATAGTGCCTAGGCAGTCGACGGGGTGGCACTGCACCACACATTTTCTTTCGGTTGAGTCGGATCGTTCAAAAAATGTTTCATCAAATGTTGCTGTAGGTTACTCATATTTGCATGTTTTATTTACTGAACTACGAAATGATTTAAGGAAAATTCAAAGTTTCTTGTTTCCGCACTAACACTTGTCCAAACGTTCCATTTGTAGTCAGTTTGTTCTTTGTATCATAAATTTAAATGTTCAAAATTTGACGTTTCGACGTTCTTATTGGAGGCACCTTGACTCAGCACTAAGTGTGATTCAACTTTTGAGTAGTACAGTGGTGGTGGGGAACGGAGAAAAGCAGGTAAGTCCGTTTTTCCTTTCGATTTTGTTTACTTGAGTTAGACGTGGTAGGGGTATATAACTTTATTGACGGACGAGCCATTCTTTCTGTTGCTGCTGCTATGCTGCTGGTGCGGTGTCATCGTCATCATAATAGTGCATATAGCTCTGTTGACTTTTTGGTAGTTGGAAAATCATAATTTTTTTACATAAGACTATCAAAGTCGTCCGCAGCATAGTGGTGGTGAGATAGATTATCATTTCTCTAGAGAGATCCAGCAGAAAAAAGAAACCGGAGAGCGAAGTAATCAAGGGAAAATATTGTGTATCTTAGGGGAAAACGGCATTTACGTAAGTATAAAAACACGTACATTACTTACTACGATACTTCAATACAAACGTACATCTCTCTCTTCTGTCTGATTTTGTCTGCGGGTAAGCTTGAGCTTTACTAACTGTATCTTGTGAAATGACATAGAACAACGAACAGTTCATGGTACGTAAGTACATACTACTACGTGTTGTAATGCTACTGCTAGTCTACGTAGCAAATTGAGGGATCTCTTTTGGTAACACAGTCTTGGTCATTCATTATCATTTTTCGTAAAGTCATCGTCGTCATACGTTGCGAATGTGTTGTTGGTACATCCGTGGCTATCAGACCAAGGTAGTGGAGGAGAGGAATCACTTTTACCCTTTTTCTGTCATTCATAGTCAAGTCATCGTCGTATAATCAAGGTAGATTCGGAGAGAACGTCATTGTTGGAGGTGTTGAGTTTTGAAAATAAAGCACCAGTGAATAATTTGGTAGTATTGTTGAAACTAGGAGAGAAGGATTTCATAATTTTTAATAGTTAATTTGTCGTGAGAAATTGCTCATTCATAAGAGTCTACTGGTGAGTATTGCAAAAATTATGTCTGTCAGGTTTAAATTATCTATTTCATTGATCTGTTGTGCAAATGGCATTTTAGGGTTAGATGATAGTTTCTCGTTTGATATTGAATCGTCGAGTTCAATTGAAATGTTTTTTCTTGTTTTTAACGGACGCTAGCGGTGTATTAATACTTCCGAAATGTAATGTAGTTTTTTTGTGTTTTAGATACAGATTGCGAAAATAAAGGGTGGATAAGCTTGAGTAGCTAATTTGTATTAAATTCCATCATGGCTGGGTAAGTCTTAAGAACTTTGTCTACAACTTCATTAAATGAACTTGAAATACAATTGCTTTGTCGTTAATTAAATGTATTTTTGTTTTAGCCGAGAAGATTTAGCAGAAGCTATCCTGAAGAAAAAGGATAAACCTAATAGATTGATTGTTGAGGAGGCGCCTTCAGATGATAACTCGGTTGTTGCTCTGTCGCAGGTTTGTACACTCAAGTTATTTATGTTTGGTAAAGGTTATGCATACCGGTGTAAGACAAGACAATAGAATCATGTACATTTTATAATTGTAATATGCTTTCTGTTATATTACAGACACATTTTTATATCCGTAGTTAGTACTACAGTCGTTTAAAAATTAAATATTCTTAAATGATTTACATAGGTAAAACTTTAATTGCTCGTGCTGTTGCAAACGAGACGGGAGCATTCTTTTTCCTTATCAACGGACCTGAAATTATGAGTAAGTTAGCTGGAGAGTCCGAATCAAATCTGAGAAAAGCTTTCGAAGAGGCGGAGAAAAATTCTCCATCAATCATCTTTATTGATGAATTGGATGCGATAGCACCAAAGCGTGAAAAGGTATAATAGTAGGGTTTTACGTCACCTATAATCGTTAGATATTATAGCTGAGCTGAATCATTATGTACGTGCAAATTTTTCGTAGACTCATGGAGAAGTAGAGCGCCGAATCGTTTCGCAACTGCTAACCTTGATGGATGGGTTGAAACAAAGATCCCATGTGATTGTTATGGCTGCTACCAACAGGCCAAACTCAATTGATGCTGCTCTTCGTCGGTTTGGAAGATTTGATCGTGAAATCGATATTGGTATTCCCGATGCTACCGGAAGGTTGGAGGTTCTCCGAATTCATACAAAAAATATGAAGCTGCACGAAGATGTTGATCTTGAGAAGGTCCGTTTTTACCTTGATCGTTGTTATCCTCTTTTTTTATTATGAAATTAAAAAGATATGTTTTATCGTTCATGTAGATTGCCGCCGAGAGCCATGGACATGTTGGAGCCGATTTGGCAGCTCTTTGCTCCGAAGCTGCCCTGCAACAAATTCGTGAAAAGATGGATCTTATTGATCTTGAAGACGATCAAATTGATGCTGAAGTTCTAAACTCATTAGCTGTAACAATGGACAATTTTAGAGTAAGCGTAACTGATTTTTTCTCAAGTGTCCTTATTCCTTTATCGTGCGTAACATTACATATCTCAATCCCCCTACCTCTCTAGAAAACTGTCGCTTTATTACAATAATTATGAAATATATTATGACAATGCTTCAACGAGTGTGGAGCAATCATAAAGTAGGAGTAGGACGAATAATATCTCCATTTATAGAATTTTGTTTACGTTTTCTCTCTCTAAATACTTTATGCTTTACATATATTTATATTAGTATACGTAAGTTTAGGTTGTGAGGGAAGGAATGTGTGAATATATTTATTTTTATTTTTTTTTATTTTTTTACTTTAGTACGCAATGGGCAAGAGCAGTCCAAGTGCTCTCAGAGAAACAGTTGTGGAAGTTCCCAATGTCTCTTGGGAGGATGTTGGAGTAATAATATCTCCATTTATAGAATTTTGTTTACGTTTTCTCTCTCTAAATACTTTATGCTTTAAATATATTTATTAGTATACGTAAGTTTAGGTTGTGAGGGAAGGAATGTGTGAATATATATTTTTTTATTTTTTATTTTTTTTTTTACTTTAGTACGCAATGGGCAAGAGCAGTCCAAGTGCTCTCAGAGAAACAGTTGTGGAAGTTCCCAATGTCTCTTGGGAGGATGTTGGAGGATTGGAAAATGTCAAGCGGGAGCTGCAAGAATTGGTGCAGTATCCAGTGGAATACCCAGACAAGTTTCTCAAGTTTGGAATGCAGCCATCAAAGGGTGTGTTGTTTTATGGTCCACCAGGTATGTATATGTACTGAATTGTGAGGGAGAATTTACCAAAAAATATGCCATTAGGAAAAATGCTTATGCATACTTCTACTTTAAAGGTTGCGGTAAGACTTTGCTAGCAAAGGCTATTGCCAATGAATGCCAAGCTAACTTCATTTCAGTGAAGGGTCCGGAACTTCTTACTATGTGGTTTGGAGAATCTGAGGCTAATGTTAGGGATGTCTTTGATAAGGTAAAGAAATATCGCCGCTAAACAATATCATTGCGATTTACGTTTATTATACGCTTTCATGGCATTCACGGTTATGGGTGCATTTGTAATTTATTACTCCACAGGCTAGAGCGGCAGCCCCTTGTGTACTTTTCTTTGATGAGTTGGATTCCATCGCAAAGGCTCGTGGTGGCAATGTTGGCGATGCAGGTGGCGCAGCCGACCGTGTTATTAATCAAATCCTTACTGAAATGGATGGAATGGGCGCAAAGAAGAACGTATTCATTATTGGCGCAACTAATCGACCTGGTATGCAGCTTTTTCAGCATAAATCTAAACGAGTTTTTAACTAACGAACAAATCTTTATTTTATATATTCTGTGGTACCTATCTCATAATAGATATTATCGACCCGGCTATTCTTCGTCCTGGACGTCTCGATCAACTTATCTACATCCCACTTCCTGATGAGAAGTCCAGGGAGGCAATTTTCAAGGCCAATTTGAGAAAGTCGCCCATTGCTAAGGACTTAGAACTCACTTTCCTTTCCAAAGTCACACATGGATTCTCGGGAGCTGATATCACTGAAATTTGTCAACGCGCTTGTAAGATGGCTATTCGCCAATCCATCGAGGCAGAAATTCGGAGAGAGAGAGAAAGGGCACATAATCCTGATGCTGCTGCCGCTATGGATGTATGTTATTTAGTTATTTATATTGTATTCAACATCAGTTAGTTGATAATAGCTTAATTTCTCACGCCTACACATCTTTAATTTTTTTACTAATATTATTTTTGTAGACGGATGATGACGATCCAGTTCCAGAAATAACAAAAGCTCATTTCGAAGAGGCAATTGAAGTTTGCTCGACGATCTGTTTCTGATAATGACATTAGAAAATATGAAATGTTCGCTCAGACGCTTCAACAGTCAAGAGGGTTCGGAAATAACTTCCGGTAATAATTTAAGTAGTGTTTTTAGAAGGTTGGTCCAATAAAAAATCCTTGGATGAAAATGTTATGTGGCATTTTTAACCTTTCTTACAGTTTCCCGTCAGCAGCAGGACAACCCGCTGGACAAGGGAATCCTCAGGGTCAAGGAGGAAACTTCCAGGAAGATGAAGACGATTTGTANCAGCAGCAGGACAACCCGCTGGACAAGGGAATCCTCAGGGTCAAGGAGGAAACTTCCAGGAAGATGAAGACGATTTGTATAGTTAGATTCCAAAATTTTACGTAGAATTAATGCTGTTTTTCACGAAACAAAGGGAGAATTTGGAGATGAATTTTTTTGAAGATTAAAAATTTAGGTGCACTTTGTATACATACATTTGTCAAATCCTTAAAAATATCGTAAGAAAATAATACTAAAAAATGTGATTCGAGTATTACTAGTTTACTTCCATCTTCGTCTCTAGCAGTAGTTAACTCGAACACTTCTTGTAAGAACTTAAATCATTATGTAGTTCATTATTAACTGTAACTTACCAAACTATCAAATATTCTTTAAAGTGAGGTATGCTTTAAAACGTTTTATCCTTGTTTTACGCATTTTTCACTTAGATTTTCGTAGCAAGCGTACCAGTACGTGTATAAAGTATAAGCTACTATAAAAAATAATCTGTAGGTCCAATTATTTGTGCGGATTGTTGAAATCTGAATTCGAATTAAAGAAATACGAAGTAAGGGTTGATAAGTTATGTAATGAATTAAATACTGCAAGATCGCGCCGGTGACATCATTGAGCACAGTTTGTATTTTAATTAAATATCTCTGTTAATATTATTAGTGGAAATAAAAATTGTTAAAAAGATGATCATGGTACAAAACTTGAGACCATGTTAGAGGTGATTTTTAATTGTTTTATTATCATCTAAAAGATAGTACACATTTTACTTGACGTCATAATTTTATTTGATTTATGCAAGTTTTTACATTTTTGTAGTTTTAATAAGTGGTTCTGGTTAGGGTAGAGACTAATATTGACATTTAACATTTGGACAAAAAATTACATAAATGCATGCATGTTTGATGACCAAACCTCAAATGATAAGTCGCACACAATTTACCAAAAAATAAAAAATTCACACGTCACTAACTACCACTAAACGTTAATTTTCTTACTACGGAAATACAGAAGAAATTTCTTTTCCGGTAGTGTATGATGAAATCATTAAATGATAAAAAAAAACTATCCTCACGCATCATAACAGACAGGTATCAGCAACAAAAAAATCAAAATTCCCGATTTCTTTCTGTTTTCTCTCAGTCTTACCGTTTTCTTTTCAAACTTTCAGACTATTCAGTTAACAAACGAAACAAATTCAAGCAAAAAGCTTTCTATATAGAAAGCAGTAACAAAACTTTACTTGTATGATTACAATTTTCTTTATTCCTCAACAAGAGTCATATTTACTAGAAGGTAGAAGTTATAATTTTTGCTGGTTCTGTACGAGACAACAGCCACTAATCAAGACCTTTTAAAAATTCACCTCACATTGACCTATAACATGACATGTAAATATGTATATTATAATATAATGTATACTTTCAAAGATAATATAGGTATTACGCAGAGACACTTTAATTCAGATACATATATCCAATGATTTGAAATGATAAGTGATGTTTCACTTCTAAAAGTTTTATTTTTTTGTCATACACAAATAAAATGTAAATTTTAAAAAGATGAAACATGCGTTACATCTTTTCATAGCTGACGGATTTCTAACTAGACTTTTAAGAATAGAACAATAGGACAGTGATCAGAGCCGTAAACTTCGGTTCTCATTAGATTTTCACAGAGGCAATCACGAAGCTTTTCAGACAGGAGAAAGTAGTCGAGTCTCCATCCAACATTCTTGAGTCTGGCGTTGTGCATATAACTCCAAAACGTGTAAGCGGCCTTTCGATCAGGATACAGTTTACGGAATGCATCAAATAATGTAGTTTCTTCAAGTAATTTGGACATGTCCTCTCTTTCTTCTTTAGTGAAGCCCGCTGTGCGTTCGTTGGTTTTAGGATTGGCCAGATCTAAAAAAGAGGTAGTATATGGTAAAAATTAATAAAAAATATGTCAAACTAAAATATCCGGGGCTATAATGACTGAATAATGAATTACCAATTTCGGCGTGAGATACATTCAAATCTCCTGTTACAATAACGGGTTTCTTTTCTTCCAGTTTCTTCACATAATTCCTGAAAAGTTCATCAAAATTTTGACGCTCACCATTTGTGATTTTTGGTGGGTAACCTTTTGGATCCTTCTCTGTTTTCTCTGCACGACCACTGTTTGGAACGTCTTTGAAATATAACAAAGGATAGCCAGTGCTTAGTTAAATTAAATCTTTTTCCGTTATTTCAACTTGTTATTTCCAGTCCAGCAAAGTAAACAAAATTAAAATTTTTAGCTTACATGCATTAATTAGGTAAAACTTTTCGTATTCAGCAGTGATAAGACGACCCTCCTTGCTAAACTTTTCTTTGGATGCTTTTACTTCATCTGAATCATCATCGTTTGCCGGCAATCCATTCTTCACTTCCTTTGGCTCTGTTTTTGACAATATAGCCACACCATGCATTCCTGGAGAATCAGAGAAACTCCAAAACAAATGTGGATAACCTTCAACCTTTTGAACTTCCTCAGGTTTAGTCTTCTCATTGCATTTGATTTCTTGAAGACACAGTATATCTGCATTCTCATTCTTGATGTACTCCATTCCATTTTTCTATACAAATGATTTATATATAGATTAGATATTAGAAGCAGTTTTGCAGTACAATTTTATCATTTGTTATAAGTATAAGCCAGTTAAATACCTTAATGAATGCTTTGATTCCTCCAATGTTCCATGAAGCAATTCTAAAATTTGGAGCATCTCCTGATGGTGATTTTTTATCGCAAGTGAAAACTATCGAAGAGTAATCTGTTTCCGTACGATTCTTCAAAGCAGTACCTTCGCTTGAATCTTTTCCCTTTCCACTACCTGCTGCACTCATGTTGCTACCATCTGACTTTTTCGACTCGTTATCAGAGTCGTCTTTAGCTTTTGCATCGTTGTCTTTGTTATCGTCCCCACCATTTTTAGTAGCCTTGTTCCCGCTTTCGGACTTTCCCTTTGATTCCTCCTTCGGCGGTTTTGCATTAGGTGCTTTCTTTTTTTCCTTGGGAACATCTTCCTCACTTTCCGACATAGCATCCGAAAATTGATCCTCCTCTTCCTCAGACTCTTCCTTTGCTTTACTCTTCTTTGGAGCTGGTTTTGGCGTTGCCTTCCCTTTGGGAGCTGGTTTTTTCTCTACAACCTCTTCCTCGCTAAAATCGTCTTCAGATACTTCTTTATAGGATTTAGAGACGGAGGCGCGCCCTCGACTGCGGCGACCTGAGTCTTCACTAACTGCTGCTGGAGAAGTTGTCGCTCGCTTTTTAGCTGGAGAACCACGTGCAGTACTACCGCGCTTCTTTGGGGCGGCTTTCTTTCCATATTCGCTTCCTGAACTTTCCCCCTCTGACTCTTCACTTTCATCGGAATCGTCCCTCCTACGCTTTGCTGGTCCCTTCTTACTACCATTCTTTGAACTGACGGCGGCCTTGCCTTTAGCTGCTGGTCTGCCCCGTCCTCGTCCCTTTGCTGCTCCCTTCTTTGGGGTAACAGCTACTTTTTTACCTTTTCCACGTCCTTTAGCTGACTTTTTCTTCCCATACTCACTTCCCGAACTTTCGCCGGCCCAGTCAGAACCTGACTCAGAAGGAGACGGCTCACCCTCTTCTCCAGAGAAATCCTTATCTTCTGGTTCCTCCATGTACTTGTCCATATCAGAATCGGATTCGGAATCTTCTTTGTAGCTTTTCTTCAAGGAGTCACGAGCTTGCCTTCCCTTTGCCTTGTCAATGGCTTTCGATTTCGGATCAAGCTGACGAGTTGCCGAATCTGCAGGACTGCCTTCTTTTCTTGATCGACCCATTTTCTCGTTACTCAAAAAGTACCTGGAGAAAAATGAAACAATAATTTTTAACCAACGTACTATATAGCAATTAGTAATGCCAAAATTTCTAAACACTTCAATTCCTCTTACTTTTCTTCCCCGAATGCTTTGATTACTTCCAAGTAAATATAATTAGTGAAATCAACGTTTAATTCCCTTTTGTTCCTCAATATTTTGTCAACCAATAACGGTTTGCTACTCTCTATCAATGTAATTGTCTCAAAAGCCTGAAACACCGGCGGACGTTTGCTTATTATCTTATCAACAAACCCGCCAAATTTATTGAGTGAACGTCGAAAACGTCCACAAACTGTCAACAGGTTAAACGCCAACTTCTTAAACAATCTTAACTCCACAACAAGTGATATCTGCTGTCTGTCAATGTGATTTAGAAAAGCTGCTCCTAAACATACAAAAAAACCAAAAAAGTACAAAATAATTAAAGCTTCGTACACACCACTATAAAACTCCCACAGAATAATCAATCCCACTACTGTCTTAAATCTTAAAACTACATTTTATAACCAGTACCGACGACAAAATTAAGTTTATAGATCGACACAATGACACCGCATTTCAACTTTTACAGCATTCACCACAACGTCTCCATTTACACCCTTTATGATTTACCTTTTAACAACCGTCCTATTCAGTACCACGAACTGCTGAAATCCCATTTAATAACGACCCTTCAATTCCAGAAAACAGTTAGTTTTTACTAAATTGTAAACAACTTGTCTACCTGTCCTTTTCTGTTGTTGTGTTGTTTGTTATCTTTTTTCTATTCCCAACACTATTACCTCACACAAGCCTGTAGTGAGAGATGCGAGGAAAAGTGGCTCCTCTTTCGTCCAAATAGTCCTTATGCTATATTCTATGCATGTACAAGTCCAACAAGAGTACTTCTTACGGACAAAACATTAAAAGTTATTGTTAGGCAAGCAAAGCAAGCAACGCTTCTTGTTGTGCTATGTTGTTAGCTGATAAAAAAAGTGAAACGATAGGATAAGATGTACATGCACGCACACCAAGAATACAAGAATTCATTTCATTACTATTTCATTCTTCTTTGCCGTTGTACTGTGCACTCTCTCGCTCTAAATGAAATGTACACACGGGGAGAGCACAAAAACGAGAAAATTCACACAGGAGGTAGGAGGACGACGTACGAATGGATATGGAATGGATAAGGGGGAAAAGCAACAACAACATCATGAAGACAGGAGCGAATGAATATAACGAGAAGAGAGAGAGAGGGGAGACCTATTTAAAAAATCTAAGAGACGCGTACGCTTCTTCATCGCGTTAGCCGAAAAAAAGTTTATGCTGGAAATGAATTTTCTAGTCGCGGTGGTTGACGAGTATACCTTCACAAGCAGCAACAGTAGGGCTTATAATGTTATCCGAACTGCGGAATGAACCGACGAGATGACGCTAACATTCTGGCTATCTTTTCTAGCGGTATACTTCATTAAGCATTGCACTGATGTCGTTGGGCACCGCACGACGACCAAAGAATCAGGCATTCTTCATTGTACGACAGGACACGACACACGGAAAGTGAAGCGAAGTTTGTACAGAAATCTGTTCTGTGTTGTGTTGAAAATTTTGAAATGGTTAAGAGTAGAGGAAATTGGGAGAGTGAGAGAATGCAATGGGGGATGGACGGATGCATATGTACATAACATAAAACTAAAAATGGACAGAGAGATATGAATATGAACAGTGGTGAATGAAAGATCGACAATAAAGAATACAGCTTGTAACACCGATTTTTACGTGCACGGTTTTCTTCTTCGTGCATTATGCATTTCCCAAAAGTAAACACCCTGGCATGACATATATTTTTCAGATCCTGTGGTATGTATCTCTCTAAGGCCCTTACATTGTACTTAAGGGTTTAATACGGTTTTACAGGTTGATTGTGAATTCACCGAGTGATCGAATCTAAGCCATTTGCTTTTGAATGATAATGTACCGTATTTTCGCCCATTATAGCCGCCCTCCTTAAAAAGCAAAATTTGGATTTTGGGACGGGGCTATAAATGGAGATGAGCTAAAATGGAGACAAAATCAGAATGTTTTTGATGGTGACAATATTCAAATATTTTTTTTTAAATTCCTGTCCAAAAATTAATAAATGTAAAAAAAATCTTTCTCGTCTATTGTAAACACAAATGAACAAATCATCTTCTTATTCCTTTTCAAAATGCGCCTTCCATTTGATTTAAGATCTTTTTACATTAACAATTTCAACAATTAAAGTGTTCGGTTAAGTGTTAAAGTAAAAGTAATAATAGTAAATAAAGTAGTAAATAGTAAATAAATACTAATATTTATCAGCTATTACTTTAAAGTAATAGCTGAAACTACGAGAGGGGCTAAACTCAAGAAAATGCCAATTTTAACAATAATATTTTCAGAGTTCCAGTACAAAAAATAGATTTTAACAATAATTTCTTAGATCATTTCCTATAATCCAATATTCGTTCACTTCTTCTTCTCCAGATGGTACTCTTCTATTTCTGCATATTAAATATTTACATTATTAATTCTTTAGATTTCAATGTTTAAACAAATGAAGCATTGTTTTTAAAGAAAAGAATTGGAAATTAATTCAGGGTATGCAATTTTCCCTAGCTCTTTACTGAAAAGCAGTCAGACAGTGGACGCCAGACCATGGGTTACGTGGACAGTGAACGTCTGATACGGGGTAACGTGGTCAGTGGACCTCTGATACGGGGTAACGTGGACTGTAAGACTAAATGTTTCAAGGTGCCCCGTTTGAATGCCCGCTGTCCAGGGGGCAGCAGGGGTATAATAAATTAGTGGATACATAGGAATGGTAGTGGTTAACAACGGGAAGTTGTGGCCTCGCCACTATCCACGTCTAATTTCAATATATATGTTAATAGTAATCTCTTGCGGTGTAAAAATTTACTTTCAGCCTCAACGTCTTAAAACCTGGCATTTGAATACACATACATACTCTATTATTTGCAACCTGACCAAAAACCATGTAAATTCTTGCAAATGTTTTTCCTATACAGTTACAGTTATACAATTAGCTGAGGCTGTACTTTTTTATACTAAAGCCAATCGAATTAATTAACGAAACGAATATGTAATCCACGCTAATTTCGAAGAACAACAATAAATATATGGCTATCATGCAACACTAACTAAAATAACTGATTACAAATTTTGTTTAGCCCTGTTGGATTATTTAACAAACTACGCTGTGAAAATGAAGTAGCGGGAGCAGCGGCGTAATGTTTTTATTAGCTATATAATATATGTTAAGTTATATTGACAAAGTGGATGTACAGATAAAAAGAGAATATGTTGACACGTATTAACCGGTACCCGGAGCATTCTGCAGTGAACGGACGAACGAACATGAGCATCATTTGATAGGACGAAACACTTTTTATAATGATCAACTACTGTGACCGGTGCAGCGTACAGATAATGGTTTCTGTTTGTGTTTCTCTGTTTGCTCAATTCTGATACTGACTTGAATGAACATTGAATGAGTCTTGCTCTTGCTTATAAATTCCAACGGAGGCGTCTTCCAAGGAGGTTGTTGTCTTACGTATCCTTTACATTTTACTTGTGAGCTGTGTGCAAGAACTTGGATGACACTTTACTTGTTTTTCGTCGTTGTGAGTTGTATAAGTATGTGATCCTGAATCCTGATCATAGTGATCATATCCATGTATGTACAAAATGAGACTGTTACACCAATACAATGCATTTCAAGAAAAACTAAAGTACTAATTTACAAAACGCTACCACCCATACAAATTGTCTTTGAAGCTTCGGTTTCAGCAAGGGGAACTACTACCTTTTTGCATATCACGCAGGTTTGCTTTGATTGAAATAGTAATTTAGTAAAGACAATATTGTTTAATAAGTTTTTCATTAGATGCATTCATATTAAGTTATTTATGAGCTTAATAATTGAAACAAGTTCCATGGGAACCGCAAACTCACAAAACTGAAACGAACCTCTTATAGGTCTGTCAGAACAACCAAGGTATGAAGATGGATGGTTGCTCCACACTGGGAATCAATATCGAACTCTTTGGCACAAAATTTTAAAGCACCCGGAAAGTCAGAAATATATTTATATGCATCCAAAAATTTAATTACCTTAAACACATAACATTAACAACCATTTACATGAAATATTTGAACAATGAATGAACAGTATAAATGAATTGAATAATAAATTGTCCACATCACACATCATCACACACCACATCTCCGATCAATGGAATCAAACCCCAAATATTCACAAAAATTAATTTTTATTTAAAATGCCTTATGTGAAATATGACTCAAATACGACTTGTAGGTTGCGTGCGAGTAATAACAATTTATGCCAAAGATTTTAGATCGTTTCGCGGTGTGAAGTGACCATTCATCTCCAAACTCCTGTCTTAAGACCGTTAATATATCATCAAAGGATCTCCCTGCAAATCTGCAAACTTTTTGAGCATTAATTAAAAATAGATTCATACTTAATATTTTTTTTAAATATACAAGTATTTTCAAACAAGACTTGTAAAGAGAATCAGGTAGCACAGAAAGTGCTTTATAGAAATGCTTCAGAAGTACCTTTGATATAATTCTGATGCATTGAATATTTCCGGAAATCCTTCAAATGTCTCTGAGGGTCAAACAATCTGACGATGAGTGAAACTGGGTAAAATAGCACAACTCCCTTGGAGGTGCAATAGTACCAAATTTGAAGCCTCATCTAATCCGGGTCAAACTTGGCAAAACGATATAACTCCCTAATAGGTGCCCGCATATCAAATTTCAACCCTTGCTGTCATTTTTTTTAAAAAATATGATGATCCTCGGGGATTATGGGAGGTGGGGGTCAAAACAATACCATGCATGCATAACTAGCGGTGCATAGGAATCGATTCCCGGAAGCCGTTTTTTCTAAGCCCTGTAGTTTTTGAGGAGAAGCCCGGACGGCCCTATAAGACTGAAAATGCAAAAATTCAAAATAGGTACCGCATGACCGCGCTACCTAATAAAAGGTACGTTTCAGAATAGAGTTGTTCCCATATATTATAAAACTTGCTTTCGATAAAATTGTATTGAATGTATCGTTTAAGATCTCATTATGCGCCATTGAACATAATACACTCTATAAAAGTAAGTACTTATATACCATGAGAACAAAAGTGAATTCCATCTACACGTATATTTCATTAATTTTCAATTTTCATTCTCACTCGCTACCTTACCACCGAAGACTATGGCAATAATTATGCATGTCATGCAAACCAAATGGATAAAGTGTAGTTTGGTAGTTACTTTACAACTACATCATGAAATCTTTATCTTTGTTTTTATAAAATATTTATAGATGTACGCAGTTACAGTTAGTTGCCAACTGTCTGTCCGCGACGTGTGACATCTACTTAAGCTCCGTTTCCGTTCTATTCAATGATTTTAGTCTCTCCGGCTTTTGCTCTTTCTTGTAATTCATCAATACATAAAATAAATTGAATTCACCTCATCAACGGCCATGTTTCTCGTACTCCATTGATATTGATTCATTTAGTAGTAGTATATTACTCATCTACAGGGTTGGTTACATATTCGCACTCTAAGCACATAGTCGCCGTCTGTACATAATATAGTCGGCGGACTAGATATGAGATATGCATTAATATTAATTGAAATGAGTTGTAGTTGTACGCACAGTTTGGTGATAGTTGGAGTTTACCTACGTATATCATGTAAAACATTCATTAATTATTATGGTTGGTAAATGAAATTCGAGTGAAGAAATAAAACCAAAAGGTAGGGTTAGTTCCTATGGCCCTTCGGTAGTTACTCCTACTATTATTATAAACATGTAACATTGCGAATGACGAACATAAAAGCGTCTTTTTAACAATGGTCGATACCTGGCCTTGATTGAAATGCTGTACAACACATGTATTCTTCTCGTTAGTATTCTTATATAGTACTAGAAATATTGCCCTTTGACAGGACCATATCGCAAACTTAACACTAACTCTAATCATTGTCAATTGTAAGCAAATTTATGGTTCTATATCTTGTTGGTCTATTCTATCCCATCATTTTGCAATACTGTAGAATTATCTAGTTTATTGTTAATAAAATGTTATTACAGTTAAGAATGTTCAGATTTAGGATACTCTTAAGTATTATGTATTAGGTATTATTCTTAACGTCTAAATGAGCGTCAACGCTCAACGCTAAACGTCAACAGAGCTGATTTCCAACAATTAGACAATTGTTTGAATTTCAATAATACATGCACTTTTGTAATGCAGTTTTAAAATGGAAAATACTACAGCCGCTGGACATTTCCAGTATTACCGACACAATATGAGCCATGACTTTGTAAATACAAAAGGTGTATAATTACTAACAAATTTTTAAGTATAATATGCACTATTTCATTACGGACTCAACACTAATGCTGGAAAGTCGAATGATATAGGCAGTATCTTTCAATTATCCGAGTTCCGTTTACCGTCATTAATTCTATTCGTATTCGTGTGTGGGCATCGTCTTTGACTTCAAAAATAAAAGAATCTAGTAGTATTTAATGCTGATGATGTCAAATCATGGATCGGTGTCTCTGGTAGGAGCACTAATTAACTACTCGGAGAAGAACTAATTTTCATTCATAGATCTTCATGAAAAGGGTACAAAACTGGGAAGAGGGTACTTTTTAAAAGAAAAACTGCTGTATTATTTCCAGATTTTTAAACAAATATATTGTTACTAAATTCAGTTATATATATACGATTTTATAAGTTTTATTCAATTAGGCATTACCAAAGTCAAATGCATTCTATATTCGCATTTGTTTTTCTATGGATCCATCAAGAAGATGCAGATATAAAACGAATGGTGGATGCACACGTACATTACACATTCTATAAAATAATGTAATGTGAAGACACGGAAGAAGTTTGGAGAACTATATAATGAAATTGTATGTCAATTAAATTTATGGTCTTGCCAAGGGAAATCATTTGCCCTTTGCTTTGTCATTCATTCATAACGTCGCTACGCACCTTTAAGCGTTGCAACCCAACAGTAAACGTTTTCATAGAACTGGATGACATTCATTTTGGCGTGTTGTTAGTAGGCAACCCAAATCAATTATTTTTTTAATAAAGTTTGTATTTACTTACCACACCACCTATGTTTTGATAGTTTTATTATAACAAGTGTGAAAATGCGTGAAAAAATTGAATTAACATGCACTTTGTAACCTTGATTTTATAATGGCATGCATTAACATTTTGCAACAAAATGCAGAGTACAGATGCTAGTACAACTAATACTTGCAATATGCTGCATGCTATTTTCAAATTTACATTCATCACAGAGAATTAAATATTATGCATTGTTAAAGCAGAGAGCTATAGATTCACAGAATTTTAGAATTATATAGAAAAAATCCTTCTGGGTTGGAGAAATTTAAAAAAAAAGTATTTTTCTACTTTAGCTCTAATCCTAAATTAATATCCAGCATGTAAGTTTCATTGTGAATTTGCTGATGCACTTCTTCATCATTTATATAACTCGAATTACCGCAAAACCAACACAATTTGGTAAAATGTGTATTTCTGCAAGCCTAAATTGCACATGTATTTCATCATTTTTTGACACTGCGAGGTTACATTGTATTTAGTTTTTTAAAATGCAATTATATTATTTATACATACTTTTATTTTTATCCTGATTTTAATTTTCCAAAAAGTGTCAGCTTACCAATTATATTATATATAGAGAGAGAATATAGAGCGAGACCAACTATAATGCTCCCAAAATATGGGTAAATATTATATATGCTTATGTTTTGAAGGAAAATCAAAGCAATTTTTCTTTTGAAAGCAATAGTCTAAGTGATATCAGGAGTCCGTTTCACAAAGCGATTGGTTGACTATGATTAGTGATTAGTGATGAGTCCATAGATACTAGTCAACAAAAACTTGTAAACAACAAATCACTAGT